>JAUZST010012159.1:0-35000 GCA_034779995.1 Parotocinclus haroldoi
TCCCCCCCCTCTCTCTTGCGCTCTCTCTCTCTCTCGCTCTCTCTCTCTCTCTCCCCTCTCTCTTTCTCTCTCTTGCTTTTTCCCTATATTATTGTTTCATTTTTATGTCTATTATTCCTTTTTTTTGTTCCACTAAAAGGCTATGGTTCAACAACGTACAGTCTCTCACAAGCGCTGTAACAATCCTCACCTTATCAAGGACATGCATTCACCATTTAATTCGCTGTTCTCTGAACGATTGCGTACTCCATTTATCTAGTACCCAATATGTAAGCACCCAAACCAACTCGAAAGTTAGAATGTAATTATTCTTCACCTGGTATTAAAGCTGTCAGCATTTAGAATTAACACGTAAAACTATGACACTGTCACTTGTCCACCTTATAGAGCTGCTCACTACATATAGTGTGTTTGCTGAACTGGAGAACAGGTACATGCCCTTTAACGTGTACATCCAAATTGATATTTTCCAGACTTTAACATAGTCGTATACTCATTTTGGGCTACTAATAATAAATACTATGATACAATGTACTGTTACGGCCCTCTCTAGGGAAGGCCATACCACTTAAGAGGATGGTATAATGGACCTGAGTTTTGTTTGATGAAAGCAAAAAAAAGCATTGATAGAAAAACAGTCAGTGAGTGAATGTGAACTAGTGTATATAGTTATAGACTATAGAGAATATACAGGTAGGGGAAGAACAGACAAAGGTACTACCTACAATAGGACGGGCACATATATTTACTAACATGACTCCGGGCTCGATCAGTTACCCACTTATAACCAATCAGTTGCAGCTTGTTACAAATAACAAGTAATTGCCATACAAACAAACATGCGTTACTTGCACAAAATAGGCTTTAAACACATCAACCGAGTAAGAACCAGTCCAAACATGAGCCAATGTGAGTAGACGGTTGGAGAGGTAGTGAGGTTAGTAACCCCACCAAGTGAGGTTTCCAACAAATGACTGACTTCTGCTTTTTAATCTCTTATGCATCTTCAGTTAATCACCTGACCTTACTCACTCATTCCTTGTTCGTTGTTAAATTAAGCCAATTCATCGCTGTTTTCAAATATAAGTGCAGTCATGAGTTCATAGTGGATAAGTGAACATAAACAGTCACTGATCGTTTTATGACCACCCCCTTATTGCTACACTAATTGTCCATTTTATCATTTCACTCCTCTTAGCATTTACATTTATGTCATAATTGTAGCAGACGCCCTTATCAAGAACTACAGACCGACCATTAATATAGGTCTTAAATAAAAGCAATTGTGGGTTAAGAACCTTGCTCATGAGCCCAACTGTGGCAGAGGTCGGATTTGAACCTATTACTTTCTAGTCCAGAGTCCAGTACCTTAACCACTAGGCCACCACAGTCACAGGTTACCTCACAGCAAGAAGGTTCTGGGTTCAATACCAGGGTGAGGCGGCCTGGGTCCGTTCTGTTTGGAGTCTGCATGTCCTGGTTGTGTATGTGTGGATTTACTCGGGGTACTCCGGTTTCCTCCCACAGCCCAAAGACTGGGTTAGGTTAATTGATTACTCTAAACTGGCATTGACTTGTGTGTGTGTGTGTGTATATAACTAGTTGTGATGTAACCTTGTGTCATATAGACATGTTGTAGCTTTACAGTTACAGACTGTATTGCATCTGTTTCTCTGCATATTGTTCGTCTCCTTTACTCTGTTCTTTAATGGTCAGGACCCCCACAGATCAGGTACTACAGTTGATTCCGGTTAATGGGACCACATCGGGATGGTTTTGGTCCTAATAACCGGCTGGTCCGATTAAACGAACATGCCCTATATTACAAGACGGGACGTGCTATAATTTATGTTACATATTAAATGTTTATTAAACATTTATTGTGCGATATACACGTATAACGAACGTACAAACAAGAACAACTGTTGCTTACAAACTTTATTCATTGAAAAAAAAATTTGCAAACAAGTTTTTCAAAATGATCTACAACACAATGTATAGATACTCAGCATGCGAAGCATAATTCTGTAAAAAAACAAGTTCTTACTCAGTTCCAGTCAACGTTTGAAGAACTTCCAGTGTGGTCTAACACGCTTTTTGCTGTGGCTAAGTGGTGACTTGTGGCTTCTTTTCTGTAGTAAAGGGAAATGTTAGGCAAAGGCCTGTGGGTGGCAGTAAAGAGTTGGGGAGTTTTTGGGTAGTTATGCCAGAGACGAAGAGTTTCTTCACGGATATTACGTATTTCTTATTCGCTGTCACGTTCTTTGGTTCAATTAAGTGTAATTTTGGTCCAAATAAACGAATAACATTACACGTATATAATAGGAATAAGCGGCTGGTCAAATTAATCGGTGGTTCAATTAACTAATTAATATATATATATGGCAGATGTGCCCACAGATTGCATCTGTGCCTGTAGATCCTGCAAGTTGTGGTGTCCCAACTGTTCCATTTAATGCTCGATTGACTATAAATCTGGCACCTGGGCAGGCCAAGGAATTGTTATCCTGCTGAAAAATTCTCCACACTTTGGGGAATGTTGGGCAATAGATATTTGTTCGCTGTAACAAGCCCTGTGTGTAACATTGGTTACATAGTCAATGACTGAGGAGGCACTACAGACAGTATTTGTTGAAACTGAAGAGATTCTCACCTTTGAGCCACTAGGCTATGTCTCCTCTAATGTTGCTAAAATCCCTAATAATGGAGCACCTCAACTCTTCCATGCCACAGATGATATATTCTGTTATGATCGGTGAGTGAATATGCAGAAATTTAGAAAAATCTTCTGTTCACACACTAATTCTAATTTATTGTATCACAAAATTTCTGAAGATCTGTAGTTTAGTTACATTTTTAGACAAATGACTTTGCAGCATCATGACCTCTTACAAGGTGCAGTGTGCTACACCTGTGAGCACTGCAGAGGGGCCACTTTCAATACATCCCCACATTAATCAGTGTGGCCTTTTATACACGACATATGCACACAATGCATTTTTCTGACTTGAAAGATTACATTATGCAATAGGTCTGATATATTGTGCAGTTTAGAGGCATAATCCAAACAGTACATGGCTATTTTTCAACATGCTGTTGTGCAGCAACATCCTGCACTCTCACATCTGTTAACTTCCATAGTACAAATATCACTGAATTACAGGGTACATATACCTAACGTAAGCAAATAAATCTGTTTTAAATAATCTGCCTACATTGACAGATGCTACTCATGTCTGGTGGAATATAAAAGGGTCACAGAGTGGTCCCGGACTTGGCAGACATTTGCAAATACTAGCTGTGGCATTTTTACTTCGTGCTCTAAAATGAAAACTTATTCACATAAACATGAATCTGTTTATAGAAGCCAGTTAGCTCATATCAAGAATATTTTAAAATGCAATGAAATCCATATATAAAGTAGTGACACATATCGACTCAGCTGCTAGTTGTGTGCTTATTACACTATGTTGCATTTTGCAGTTTTTTAATATACTTGCAACAAGTACAAGTACACAGATTTACTCTGAGGTATATTTTGCAAACACAGATACTAACTAAGAAGAAACCTAGCAGTAGGCAGGTAGTGAACAAGTTATAGCCAGGCAAAAACTAACTTGTAAGCGGTAATCAGAAGTTAAGAATCTGAGTTTTAATACAGAGCACTTGATGGTGACATGCTATTCATAGGGCTTTTCTGTTGAGGAACCAGTGGTATGCTCTGCTGTAAGCAGTCCCAGCGTGAAAAGTGGATCCTGACTGGATTGCAAGCCTGGAAAAACTCGCTATAACCAAATTAGATTATGTGCTCATATAAAAATGATCTCAGCTTTTATGGAATGGAACAGATTTATAAAAACATCGAAATTTGTGCAAAATTAGGATGATATAGGACAGAGCTATATGGTAGCTTAGGCAACCCCACATGGGAATGCAACATATGACCCTATACGGTTTTGGAGTATATGAAAAAACTTGGTAATAAGTTTAAGGTGATAGTAACTTCAAGCTCCTGCAGATGCCATTGCATGATTTACATATAATCAGGATATAAATACCCATGGGGCTTATAGATTGAGCATATCTCTTTTAATGAAATGAGAATGGGTAGCAAAGCAGATATTACTTATTGGAAAAAAACTTAACTTAAAAAGATCAAACTCAATTTTATTTGAAGTATAGTTAGTCTGACAAATAAATCCCAATAATAAAGCAAACAATTCATATTTTTACCAAAGCCACATTTACCACAATTTTGGCACCCCATAATTTAATTTACATTTAATTTTACAGCTTTTAGCAGATACCCTTATCCAGAGTGACTTATACAGAAATTCCGCCTGCTGGTTCAAATATATAGCAGCACCAAAACGTGATCTCACTAAAAGCCTGTTAGGATTTGATGTAGGTAAGTACATAAACAGTCCTTTTTCATTCAGCGCGTAAGTGCAGTTTCAATCATGACATGATTGCTGAAGCCAAATTGGTGTATAGATTTTAGTCACTTGTATCTTGGTGACAATCTTTGACTATATAACAGCAACCATGTATACTTAGAGGGTAAAAGACACTTGTGCTCCCCAAGGCACTGGTGGGACTCAAATCCAGTCTCCTTTTTACTACGCAGGTGCTTTAATTAACAAAGCCACAGTACCCTTTCCGACTGTGTACAATGTCCCTTTGTCAATAAAGCACTAAGTCTTCTATAACATCTTGTAAGGCCGGAGAATACAGAGCAGGAAAGTTGACACTATTTCACTTTATACAATCTCCTAAGATACATCCAGGGTCCTAGGTCATCTCTTGCACATTTATCACTTTGGCTCACCCTACAGTTTTTCTATGGGGCTTGGTAGATAGAGGCTGTAGATTGTCTTTCGTTGACTCCTATCTGTCTCTTAATGCCTGAACGCTTATAAACTCAGCTTTTCCAGGCATTGTTTATGATCACCATGCTCTTCTAACTATCAGTGCTGTGTATATGGAGTTTTGTGGTTTGTAGATATCCAGACCATTGATTTCCTGTGACTGTGGCTTGTTCGTGAGTGTGCTAGGCACAAAAGGCAGCGTGTGGGTGTACGGGTGTGCTTGAAAATGGAGTGGAGGTCCTGGTCTGCGCATTACTCACAAATGGACCCAAGTTCCTGCTGCGAGAGTGCAGGCAGCAAGTTTTTTATTCATCTTAGATTAAGATGTTGGAGAAACTCTAGTCAGTGAGTCTTTCCTGATCAACCAGATTCAATCTCGGCATTACTCCCTCAATGCTTTTACGTTGTAGTCGCGGTATGCATTCTCATAACTTTAAAGAGTAGGATCAGACTCCTCTGACTGGCGACATATCCTAGGTAAGATCCCTCTCAAACAAGGTGTTCATACTTAAAGGCATTTTTTATTTATTTATTTTTTATTTCTTTTTTAATTTTTAACTAAGACCTGGCAGATCATTGGTGAGTCAAGCCCTTTAATTGAACTCTGCCCTGCACACTGTAGCTTCTTTTTAGCACTCTTAGATTGACGGTTTGTGGCAGTGATTTTTAAAGATTCCTTCAGATGTTCAATCCTTCCAGTACATTCGCATGCCAGTTTTGAAGTTCAGCTGCTCATAGTGGATCCATCTAAGTCAACCTTGTGTCCCTTGATGTTTAGGCCTCCAAAACTAAACAACATTTTTTAAAGGACTTTTCTAACATGTTGTTATTCACACCACCTATGTCTGATAGACTTCTGCTTCTGGGAGATTTTAACGTTTAATATCATGTTTCCGGAAAGAATGTGGTCGATGAGTTTAATCTCACACAGCGTGTGAATGCCTTCACGCATGCGTCACACTTATCAGGATAAGTCACACTTATCTCAATCTTGTTCTTTTTTGTGTGTTAGTGGTAAACAATGTGAATGGATATTTTGAAGCAATGTGATTGAGCTGATTTTGATCATGTTGTGAAAGTGAGAAGGAAGTTTCTTCTCAGATAATATTGCAAAAAATCATTATATAACCAGAGTTTAATTCAGTACAATAAATTCTGTTCTAAATGATTCTTCCCAAACTGTAGTCACTTTTACTCAAATTTGTGAATTTTCTGCATTTTGTATTTCTAAAATTGGGAATATCAGGGAAAACGAAGTCCTTCAGGGGTTAATGCCTTTCTTATTTGATAATGATATTTTTGAAATATGTCAGTCCAGTTTTAAGAATTTTCATAGTACGGAATCTGCATTATTGAGAGTCACCAAAAATCTTTTGTAGGCTTGATTTGGCTGCGGTGTTTGATACGGTCAACCATAATATTTTAATTTAAGTCTAGATAAGTTGGCACAGTGACTGCTTCAAATCATACCTGGATAATAGAACCTTTAAAGCCATTTTGGGAGGGTTTTCTTTGACTGCTACTCTTCATTGTGGAGTTCCTCAAGGACTGATCTTAGGGCCTGACCTTTTTTAGGTTATATGCTTCCATTAGTTAGTATCATTAAGAATTACAACATCTAGTTTGCAGATAATGCTCAACTTTATTTTACTCTAAAATTAAATTGCCCTAAATCTATTGATTTAGTCCTATTTTGCCCAATCTGCGGCAAATGACCTTGGCAATATTTTGAAGTTCGTAAAAGCTAGTGCAAGAAAATTAGGTGTTATTTATCAAGATTTGATAAACAAATAAATTCAGTTGTTAGGGCTAGTTTCTTTCAACTTAGAGAAATTGCTAAATTAAAATTATTTATATCATTTCAAGCATTAATGCTTATATTTCCTCGCAGCTGTACTAGTGCAATTCTTTGTATTTGGGTATTAGTACCTCTCTGTCACATTTGAAGCTGGAGTGAAATGCAACAGCTAGAATACAGACTGGCTCCAAGAGAAGTTCTCATGCTGGGTAAAAAATGGTGAAGGCACACGCAGGGTCCCAAAAACAGGCTTTATTTATTTATCGATAGGCAAACTCGTAAACAGGCAGTCCAGGGTCAAAATACTTTAACGATGATGGATTTATGCTGTTTAGTTCAGTCAATCAGAGTTCAGTGCGTGTAGCCAATCACAGCGCAGCGCGGTTAAGGTGCACATGTATGTGTGTTTTTAAATCAATTTTGTATGTGACTTGCCGGATAGCCCTAGCACGGAACCTTGTATTGAGTTCTGATGCTGGAGCTAGGCAGGCTAACAACCTTAGCCACAGAAGCGCTAGCGCACATGAAGCCAGAGCACGTGACTAAATCTCGTGGACGGCGTATCTGCATGTCAAAATAAAGGGCAGACTGAGGAAACAGCATTTAAAAAAAAAAAAATCAATAAATAAATGAAAATGGAAGATGAGGAAATCCATCACCCAGGGGCAGAAATTTGTGGTGCTAGCAGCACAGAACAACTGCCACCCTAGCTACGATTCCTATTAGAGCACCAAACCAAACAGCTACAACAAATTGAGTCAGCTGTCAGAGACATTCAACGGCCATGGATAAAACAGTCCGATGGACCCGATCAGTCACCTACAGTGTCAGGTACCTCACCTTTCTTCACTGCTACCTACAGTCCCACCAGCGTCAGCTGATTTTTCGCCGGAACTTGAGGTGATCCACCAGTACGCTCGCAGGTCAGCCTCAACAAGGCAATGGAATGCAGAAGCATTCTCATAACTCGCGAACCAGTAGTACGTAGGTGTCCAAGTGGTGGAAGGGCTGGGGATATGTTAGACACCACAGCAACACCTCCGAACAGAGCCTACCCTCCCACAGGGATTCACAATCATCCAAGCTCTAGTGATCAAGCCCTGCCACGTTACTCTGCATGCTGCGCTGGCCCAAAGGCCTTTGCCTCATTTGAGGGGAAAGATGATTGGGTTTAATTTTTCATTCCTTTTGAAAGAATGGTTCAAAGACAAAACTGGACAAGCATAGAGAGAGTGGATAGACTGCACGGGTGATTGAGAGGATCATCTGTCCGATTTGTATTTTCCCTGCCTGAGCATATCAGAGAGGACTACGCTCTCCTAACAGAACAGCTGCCACAGATATATGGCCATAAGGACCCACCAAACACTCCATGTGACCTACGACAACAGAAACAGTTTGCAGAGGATATTCGGCGACTTGTCACCTTGGCTTACCCGGGGGTGGACCTTCAACTGCAGGACCAACTGGCTGTGGATGCATTTCTCCGAGGCCTTCACAATCAGCAAATAGCATATGAAGTGATGAACAAAGACCCACCTACACTCACAGAGGCTCAGAAACTGGTGGAAGCACATGAACATAGCTTCAAGGCAACACTAGCCAAGATGGAGAATTGAAGGGGAAAGTTAGACGCATCTTCTGGGCAGACGAGCATGCCAAGACAGAAGCACCTACCCCGGCTGCGCTTCCAGCACCACAGCCAGTCATGTTTGCCTCTGTGGAACATGGAACACTGTGGTGCCAGTGTTGACATCTTGGCCAGTAAAGTGACAGCCCGGAATGACCACACATGCTTAGAGACAAAGACGGAGCAACGACATGGAAGAACCTTCGCTCACAAGCGCGGTGATCTTAACCATGTACATACCTCACGGTCACCAAGCCCCTCCCTAGTCAACAAAAGTGTGTGTTTCCAGTGTGGGGAATCTGGACAATTTAAAAGACAGTGTTCCCGCTCTCCTAGCCCCATGAGGCAGGGTAACTAGAATCGGCCAGGTCCAGAGGCCAGGGCCTGACCGGTAGTCAAAACGGACGAGGCAAGGACACATTTCTTGGCTCACCTGTCATCACAGTTGCCAGAGCCACTAGTGATGGGCCAAGCCTTCAAGTCCCTATCCAAGTAAACCATTTATCTGTCATGTGTGTTATCGATACAGGAGCCGAAGTGACCGTTATGTCAGAAGAGGTGTACAAGCGGCTTAATGTAGAGGTTCAGACAGAGGGCACCAGAGCCTGGTTGCGGAGTGCGGAGTCAGGAAAGACTCGGTTATCATATGACACTGAAAATGGGTAGCAGAGAATGGAATTGGATGGTGTATGTAGCTCCCATTCAAGATCCCTTTTTTCTGGGACTGGACTTTATGATTACAGCCAATGTGATGATCCAGAGGGGACCCAAGGTTTTCATTGGCGGTGAGCTTGTGCCCAGTTACATTAAAAGTGGCCCTGAGGAAGACCATGCCATATCTTGTGTGTTGTTAAGCATATCACAGACCCTTCCACCCCAGAGTGAGTGTAATGCGTGGGGCCTTGTGGACCACCCTCAACCCAGGAAAATTGCTGTCCTGGAGCCAGTTGGACTTGCAGATGGCGTGTCCTCGGGAAGTGTCCACGTACGCATGGAACCAGACGTGCCTATTTGCGTGTGCAACATATCTGCTGCTAGCATGCACCTCACCAAAGGCACTTGTTTTGGGATCCTCGTTGAAGCGCTGCCCTTGCAAGTACGTCGGTACAGCAAGCGGACTGATGTGTTAGCGGTACCTGTCCATTTACATGAATTGTTCACATCGGCTAGTAGCAGCCTAAGTGAGGAACAGGAGGGGAAGCTCCTGCTAATCCTTTTAAAATATCAGTCTGTTTTTGCTGCCAGTGACATAGATCTAAGCCACTGCAGTGCTGTCACACATAGGATAGACACTGGAAATGCACCGCTGGTCAGACAACCAACCCGCAGCAGCCCACTTGGTTTTCAAGCTGAGGAAGAACAACACCTCAAAGAAATGTTAGATGCAGGCCTTGTTGTTTGTCACTAAGTACAGACTATATGAGTATACACGAATGCCATTTGGGTTGTGTAACACACCAAGCACCTTCCAAAGGGCTATGGAGGTTGTACTCCGGGAACTACAGTGGCAAACCCTCCTCATCTACCTTGATGATGTAATCGTTCTGGGTACAGACTTTGATAACAGTCTAAAAAACTTGGATTTGGTTTTTGAGCGCATGAACCAGTATGGACTAAAGTTAAAGCCATCAAAATGCCATCTGCAACAGGAAGAAGTTTTGTTCCTAGGCCATGTCATTAGTGGTCAGGGAATCTGTCCCAACCCCAAGCTGATCCAGGACATTATAGACTGGGGTTGCCCCAAAAACCTTCCAGAACTCCAAGCATTTCTAGACCTGTGCAATAATTATCGCCGTTTTGTGAAGTCATTCTCTCAGATTTGCAGCCCATTACATGAGCTTCAAAAGAAGGGCACTGAATTCAAGTGGGGAGAAGCCCAGGAGGCAGCCCTTACTGAGCTAAAGAAACACCTAACAAAGGCCCTTACTACTTACCTATCCAACCTCCCAAGGTACCTTTATTCGTGACACTGCAGTATAGGAGCAGTACTTTCACAGCTTCAAGACGGGGAGGAAAGGGTTATAGTCTATGCCAGCACTCACCTCCAGAAGACTCAAAGGTGTTACTGCTCCTTGCAGTAGTAAAGTTCACAGGACAGTTTAGACACTATCTACTGGGCCGCAGATTTCTCATACGAACTGAACATAACATGTTGTCTTGGCTGTCCCGCTATAAGCACCCTGAAGGTCAACTGGCAAGGTGGTTGGAGGAGTTGGGTCAATATGAATTCCTGATTGAACACTGGCCAGGCGCACAGCATAGTAATGCAGATGCATTATCAAGAAAGGTGGTCGATCTACAGTGTGATTGTTACCAAGCGGGTAAGGACTTCTCTGCATTACCCTGTGGTGGATGCACACATTGCCAAAAGCTGCAGGACCAGTGGGGAAAATTTGAGGCAGACGTGGATGATGTGGTTTCATTAGTGGTCAGACTTGTGACAAAGTGTGTTGAGCCCCAGACACCTGCAAGCTCATCTGCACCAGAAAATGCTCCATGCAAATGATCGTGCCACAAATGAAAGGTTAAAGAAACCCTAAGTTAACTGCATGCCTCAGTACAGCAAACATGAACTGGAGAGTGAGCAGAGGCAAGATCCATATTTAGGTCTTCTCCACCACTGGATGGACATGGGTGAGATCCCTGACCGAGATCAAGTTGCCATGAGAAGCCCAGCCACCAGGAAGTATTGATTGTGCTGGCCTCAAGTAGAGCAAAGAGATGGGGTTCTTTATTACAGATGGGAGAGTGACAGGGGGACCCCTTCCCAACTCTGCCTACTGGTTCCCAAGTCCCTTGTTAAAGAACTGATGGACCTCTATCACAACTCCCCCTTGTCAGGTCATCCCCCTTGTCGGGAAAACACTACTCAAGGTCCGACAGCACTTCTTCTGGTATGGAATGGGGGAAAATATTCAGCTTTTTATCCAAAAATGTCCCTAATGCCAAGCGAGCAAGGCTGTGGATCCAACTGGAACAGCGCTTTTGCAAACATATCAGGCTGGTGCACCTATGGCTCCATTTGGACATTGTGGGCCCTTTTCCCACCTCCACCTCAGACAATAAGTACATTCTGGTAATCATTGACCAGTTCACATGTTGGGTGGAAGCATTCGCCATACCGGACCAAACTGCAGTGACTACAGCCCAGAAACTTATATTCATCGCCCGGTTCGGCTCACCCTTGGAAATCCACATGGACCAGGGCAGAAATTTTGAGAGTGACCTCTTCACCCAGGTGTGCCATCTCCTGAAAGTAACAAAGACCCGTACAACTCCATATCACCCGTCTTCAAATGGCCAAGTCAAGAGATTCAACAGAACCCTGCTCTAAATGATAAGGTGTTATGTAGACAAAAAACAACGTGACTGGGGCAAGTACCTGACAATATTAACAGCAGCTTACCGGAGTTCACCCCATGCATGCATAGGGTTTACCCCAAATTGAATGATGTTAGGCAGAGAGGTATACCAGCTCCAAGACCTGTTATTGCATGTTAGTCATCTTGACACCCAGGAAGCCCCACCGCTGGAGTTTGTGGAAAGCCTAGAGGATAAATTGGAACAAACACATGAACTGGCCAGAAAATACTTAAAAGCTGCACAAATAAAGCAGAAAAGGAAACATGATCTCTGTGTAAAAGAACGTTCTACCATGTGGGGGACCTTGTCTACATGAAAGGAGCACCAGAATCCTTCATCATGACCGATTATAGCCGTACACATCCAACGTGGTACCAGGATGGATCAAGCGACTCAGACACTTACTGATGGAGAGACACAACGGAGGTGCTGAACAGGATGGGGATCATTCCATGCTGCCTAGAACGGAGATCCAGGCCCTCAGCCAAAGCATGTTGTCCTGCTGTGAAACCAATAGATTGAGGTTGGCCCACCACCTGAAGAGGTTCATAAACTAACCACAGAACTCACAGGGCAAGGGGACTCGCCGGAGCAACAAATTCCACCAAGCACTACTGAAGACCAGGATTGGAGTACTGTCACCACACAGACTACCAAAAGCACGCCAAACGGGAACCAAAGGGTGAGACGGAGGCGGAAACGGGAAACAGAAACTGGTCGGCAACAGTAAGTACAGCAGTAATCCAATATACAAAATGCTTAGAACTCCGGAATACCAAGAGACTTAGCAAGAAAGGAGTGAAGACAGGGTGAATAAATAGGGTGCGCAATGAGGGGAGTGAAATGAGATACAGGTGTGTGTGATTAATACGCGGGTGACAGTGAATGTGTGCGGTCCACCGAGCAGAGAGTGGGTGTGACAGAAGTGACCACATCACCCCAGTTTTAGCTTCTCTTCACTCGCTCCCGGAGCACTACATGGTACCGTTTAAAGTTCTTTTGTTTTACGGTCTGCCTGTAGACATTAGATCTGCTCCTATCTCGGCTAAAAAGACATTTTTTACCTTGCCGTTTGAACTGCATGTTTTATGTATGTTTAAATCTGTGTAAAACTTAAAACAGAATTAAGCATAACGAAACAACAGGCGGGCAGGATCAAAGACTGGAAACGACAATGAAAGATCCTACCTCACCTGTGTCCAAAACAAAACCAAATCATAAAGTGTAACAAAGAAAGCTTCGCACCGCATGAACGCGGGAGTCCTCGCTGATCCGGGACAGGTGTGCACTATATAATTAAATAAATAATTTTTATGTTGATATTGACACAAAATACCATCATGCTCACATTGCATGGGGGCAAAATAAACATGGGCGCTGACTGGGGATATCATGAAAGTCCATTTTTTAAAAAGATTTTAATATTTACATTACATAATATTTATTGTGCGTTTGCAGCGCATTCGGGTCATTTGTCATCATATGTTTATGTAATTATTTCTAATTGTTACCACTTTTTAAAGTCGATGACAAACACAATTTCCAAATGAATAACTTTATAGTTAAAATTTGTTCAGCTTCTATTGCTTATCATAATTCCTAAAGCCTCATTTGGCTATAATGTTAACTGCTGCCTTGTGTTTAACTATTTATTTATTTATGAAGGAAACAGGCTGTTTTTTGGAGAGCATGTGGTACCACATTCTGCTGTTTATGATGGTGCTCAGATGACATCTGTTTGCTATGGGCATTGTTATTCACTGTTTATTCACTTTTAATGATCAGTTTAATGATCAGTGCTGAATAAGCCTGAAAGTTTAAGAGGATGCTACTTATTTCTAAGGTAATACCACTCTCTTTTATGAAGAGATAGGTGTGGGAGAAAGTACCTCTTTCTGTCTATTATGCTGTGGTTAAGGTACAGTACTGTGCAACAGTCTTAAGCATTTAAGTTTACTGGTCACTGCACGTTGTAGTCCATCGGTTACAATGATGTTGCTGTCGTGTGTTAGTGTTTCTTTTATGAGTGGATCCGACATAGTAGTGCTGCTGGAGTTGTAACTGTCACTGCAGTTGTCACTGCTTGACTGAAAATTGTCCACCGACCAAAAATGTCTATCCACCAGCATCCTGTAGGCAGCGTGAACAGTGTTTTAAATATCAGGCATCACTGTTGTGTTTGTACCAACATAAAAAAACATGAGAGTCTCTGCAGTGCTGAATATGATCCAACATCCAAATATGAGCTGATTTGTGATGACCCTATGGGATCAGAGGTGACTTGCATAATGGGGACTATAGGGGTAATACAGTATGTAGAGAAACAGATGGACTATAGTCTAGGGTTGTAGAACTACAAAATGAAGTGACCACTGAAACTTAAAAAGGAATACACAGAATATAAACATAAGAAATAAAAGAATGCCTAAGATTTTTGCACAGTACTGTACTACTGACCAAGCTACCACTGTTGGGACCTAGATCAAGGCCCTTTGCACACAATTTCTTGAATTGTGCCTAATAAGATTATATCAGTTGTATGGATAAGAGGGTCTGAAAAAAAGGCAATTTACTCTTGGCCTTTTCTTGTTGTGTTTGTGGGATTGTATGTAGATAAGATTTTTTTTTCATATACTGCTCACAAAAAATGAGCCCCAATAAACTATCCCCTAATTTTTGTGCACATTTTAATGAAAGGCCACTTTAGTCAGCCAAATTGAAATTTTATTGTAATATCCTGGATCATGTAATCATTATTATTTTTCTTTTGTCAGGTCACTTTGCATGTAGTAATTACTAGTAATTATTAGTAAGTAATTTTGCTTGTTTAGTAATTGTTTTTTAGTGGAATGTAATTTATTTGTTTAGTATTTTTTTAGTTTTCTATTGAAATTTTGTGATTAATTATTTTATGTACTGAAGTGATGTTTCATATTATTATTTATTTATTTATTTATTTACTTAATCATTTTTTTTGTTGCTGTTACCCAATCTCTGATTTTTTCAGTCAACTGGTCAGTTATGAATTAGACTTCTTTGTGTGTGGTTCCCCATTAATTCTTTTTTTTTAAAAGCTGAGAGCCCAAACTGGGGATAACATATTGCTTTCGGTAATGGTATTTCCGTTTCCTGCATGCCATCTCCTTAGTACATTATTGATCTTGACCTTTCATTGCAGTCTGTGTGGATGTGTGCACATGCGATTTCGGGGTGGCTGTTACCTGAGATATTTTTCCTCCATTAGCTGATCTTAGATTCAAAAGTTTTTTGACATGTGTGTATTGTGTGATACGGGCTTTCCATTTTTTTTTTCCCTTTTTAATAGTATTGTTTGCAGCTTGTTTGTTTTTCTACCTCTGTTGATAAAACATTAATGGATGGAACCACATTATTGTTTATTACTTCAGTTTAGCTAAGAAACTCATTATATATTTACTCATATTACTGATATTGTAGTGCTAGCAGAAAGTAAGTAGTAATACCAGGTGTATTGCTCATTGTTAAGATTTATTGAACTCTCCAAAGATGCATAACATTAGTTATTAAACGAAATAGCAAGTACAAGGCTTCTCATAAAGTGCAGGAAATGGGGAGGCTAGACCAGTGTACTGTCTCATGGGTGACACAAGCATGCATCAACTAACAAATACATGAAACTAACAACACCAGTAGACTAAAATTTAGGTATAAGACATGTAGGAATTGCTATACAGGCGCCACAAAGAACAATTTGGATCTATTAGATAAGTGATATGGAAATTATTTAACTGTAGGATATACATGATGGTGTATAAGCTTCTTATTTTAAGATGCAAACTCTGTGCTATGTGTGCTGTATATAGACTTCTGTATATAAACTTCTGTCAGATAGTCTCATAATTATGACTTTGTATCTCATTATTATAACTTATTATCTCATACCTTCTCATTATTATGACTTCTGCACAGCAGCAAGAAGCAGAACTGTGCTTTCATATGTCTACAACTCAAGTGGAGGAAATAATAATGATATCTGCAAAAATTCTGTATTATATTAGAAATATGCATACAAATGTCAGATGCTTAAAATGACTGCTGTGGACATTCTAGTAGTTATACAATACTGGGCTTTGTAGTGGTAATATTCCCTCCATTAGTCCGAAACAGAAATGAAAACTGGAACACCATCTCATCAAACAAGATCTCCTCAAGGGTGTATGTCAAGTGGGAAATGCCAGCCTTGATGGTTTCCCTATTGAATTTTACAAGAAAATTTCTCATAAACTAATTCCACTTCCCCTGGAGATATTCAATAAAGCCTCGGAAAATGGCTATTTGCTAAAGACTTTACATGAAGGTTCAATATCACTCACAAAAAAAATTAAATAAAAAATAAAAACCAAAGCTGTGATCTCTGTAGATGCCAGAAAGGCCTTTGACAGAGTAAAGTGGGATTACCTATTCGATACATTGTGCAGAAGTTGTTTTGGGGAAATCCTCATCTCATTGGTTAGACTATTATGTGCTATTATGTGCTGTTTTATTGTTATTATATACATTGTTCACACTAACAATGACTGCCCTGAGTATTCTCCTCTTCACAGAAGAACAAATCAGGGATGCCATTTATCTGTGAAGTTGTTTGCTACTTTGCCTTAACCATTCACAGATGATATCTTATTTATGGAATTTACTGTGATTGTTCCAGATTATAAAAATAAACACTGGACATAAATTCTTGCTTTATGTGGATTATGTGTAAGTATACATGTTCATCCAGTTATATATTCCTTTGGTGCTAGAGATAGCTAATCAATTTATACCTCCATGACTATTTGCATATCCACCCTGTCCTCATCCTATAGTGGAAACCATGTCTTAGTGTAATGCCAAGCACTTTATTATTCATTCTCTTCCTTGCTTTACACCACTTTATTCAAATATAATGTTATCATACTTTTTACATGAACAACTCTTTAATATCTTGGATAAATGAGGCATTATGTTAATTTTTCACATTTACATTTACAGCATTTAGCAAACACCCTTATCCAGAGCGAGTTACAATTCATAAGCTCATACAATTCAAACAATGGTGGGTTAAGGGCCATCATGTCCAGAGTCCAGTACCTTAACTTCTAGGCTACCGCAGACCCTATTATCCCATCAATACAATTTACTGATGGAGTGTTTGCATCATTCTAGTTCAGTTTTGCTTACCCCACCCATCTGTTGTTTTGCTATGTGCAATTTTAAAATTTTGCTACGTTCCATTTATTTTTCCTGCAAGACACTTTGGGCTCATGAATAGGAGGTGACCATAAATGGACCCAGCAGGTTTCCCTGACGTCCGTGGGGCAATTTGCCTAAAGGGGGCAGGCTTCGGACGCTATGAGGTGGCCATTAAGAGGCTCTTGGAGCGCCTCGGCCAAGCTACTGTGCTCGGTACTTTGGCCAGCACGCCCGCCCCTGCTCCTGCTGCCCCGGTGGAGACCTTTTCTGGTGATCCTAGCAAGTGTCGAGGGTTCCTTCTATAATGCGGGCTTATTTTTGAGCTCCAACTCTTGCGCTTCCCGTCCGAGCGCTCTAAGGTGGCATACGTGGTCTTCCTCCTTTCAGGGAGGGCCCTGGAATGGGCCGCCGTGGTATGGGAACAAAAAGGGCCCAATAGAACCTCTGAGGAGGTGTTTTCCAAAGCCCTTAGGTAGACATTTCTCCATCCCTCGGGTAGGAGCTAGGCGGGACCTCGTCTGGTGGAAATCACCCAGGAGGACTACATTGTCGAGTTCCGCGCCTTGACGGCAGAGGCGGAATGGGAGGAGACCCCACTTCTCATCCTTTTCCATCGGGGCCTCAACGAGGCCCTTAAAGATGAGCTTACTTTTTGAGATCCTCCTTTCTCCCTCTTCGCTCTTTACCAGCTCACGGCGTCTCTCGAAAACCGCGTCCGTCAGCGGGTTGATACACGTGGGCGTCCCTCTTGCGAGATCGCGTCCTTCTCTGGCCTCGTCCTAACCCTGTCCCTGAGCAGTCTCCGTCGGCTGAGCCCATGCAGCTAGGCAGCTGGGTCGGTCACCAATTTCCTCAACCGGGGGTTACCCCTAGAGCGACTTCCGACCCCCATGTCGGTCTGTGGGGTCAACGGCCGGCAGCTCCAAGGGTCCCCATTACCCACCGGACCTGCCCTCTGACCCTCAGTTTGGGGCAGCATAAGGAATGGCTCTCATTCCTGGTGACCCATTCCCCCGCACATGCAGGTGACCCTGGGTCACCCTTGGCTGCGGGCTCATAACCCATCCATTGACTGGGCCTCTGTCTCCACGGGTGAATGGTCTCCCGCATGCCATTCAGGATGTCTACACGTTCCAAGGGCTCCGCCACTGCCCATCCATGCCCATGAATCTCCCAGCGGGGCTTTCAGTGCTGAAGGGAAACCCCTGAGGTAACGTAGCCGGTAAGGGAAGTGACAGGATTTCCCGAGGTGTTTTGCCTCACTCCTTAGTACCGTGTAGCGTCACTCCATTCGGTTGGCTACTCCATTTGGGACGCACTCCAAACGGTTTCTTCAGCGCTCTCAGCGCACTCACGCTTAGACTCGCCGCCTGTTGATCCAGAGCTCCTCCGCGCCACTCGATTTGGGAAGCATCCCAAATTGGTGCTTTATTGTGTTCACTGCAAGTTTGCCCTCTGCCGTATCGGCGCACGTTGTCGCTAATTCGCATTCCCGCCAGCTGTGGGTGCCATTCCCATTCGGGGCGCATCATAGCTGTGTAAATTTTACCCCTTGTTTTGTTTTTGTAGTTTGGAGAGCCTGTATACTAAGGTAATGTCTGGTCAATATTCATTTTGCTTTGTTCTTTTGTTCCTTTATTTCACAGAATGTAATGTAGATGCAAATCTGTGTTAATGTGGTTAATTGATAATCTTTTAGAACAGCTTAGTGTCTACACTAAAACCCCAAAATTTTACATTTTGTGGTCACAAATGGCTCTCAAGCCTCACCATCACTCACCATTTCTCATTTGCCCATAACCATGTTGTTTAAACATGATTCCTCCATGCAGGTGTGTAATTGAGCAAGGTGCAACCTAATTGGCTGCTCTGCAGGCTTCACTTTAATCCTATGTGCTGTATGATTAGGCAGCAGTTTGAATATTTCAATCTGGTGTGGACAGTAAGATAGAAATGAATGATTATTAAATTTGAATAACCTACATTTATCATTTATATAAAAAATCTTTATTGCATTACAGGGCCGATGCCAGGGCAGAATCAGTGGATGATTGAATGAAACATATTATGCCTCTAACCAAAGCAAAACTTCACAATCTGATTGATGCTGTGAGGCAGTGTTAGCAGTAATCCAAGAAACGGCCTAAGCATTATCAAACAGAAAAACACAATATAGAAAAGCTTTGTGGACACCTATAAAATGTGATCGGAAACGTGGGTATTGCTGTGGAGTTTGCTCTCACCATGCCTGCCACAACAGCCTTTATTCTTCAAAAAGGTATTTTACACTAGATTTGGGAATATGACTGTGAGATTGGTCTTTGATGTTAGGCAAAAAGCCCTGACTTACTTTAGGAAATCCAGTTTGCATTTTAAAGTTGTCTGATGGAGTTGAGGTCAATGTTCTGTGCAAGCCAGCCAAGTTCTCAATCAAAGTTGGCACACCAATTCTCTATGGACTTTATTTTTTAGTATAACCACTGACATTGTTTATATATGGAAAACCCATATATGTATGCCTTATATTGTTATATTATGAATGTGTTACAAATGATTGCTGCTGTAAAAGCAGCTCAATAATTATAAGTGGTGTACACAAACATTTGCAATCTGTAATATGTAACGTGTAAACTGAAAGCAAAACTATGGTGATAAAACTCAAAGTCAAATCAAGCAATTATTAAGAGAAACAACACAAAAATATGTGAGATTATACGAAAAAGACACAGTCACAAAAATTAAGTAACTCTACTAAACTAAGCAAATGTGTTATAACCCTTTCCAGTCATCACCATAAAAACTACTTTTACCCTTATCTTCATCATCAATACAATTGCAGTTTTCTTCTGGTTAATTGGAACCTTCAATGTATATTGTATTTTCTGGATAAATCCCTTTCAGCAGCACACCTAAATCAGCTAAATCAGTGTTGTAAAAAACAAAAAAACAAACAAAAAAAAACAATCTATACCAGATGAGATGTTTTTTGGGAAGCTGTCCAAACTTTCACCAAAGCTTAACCCTTTCTTGGTAAAATCAGTTAACACTGCCCCACTTATGACTTCCTTGTACTGTTTAAATTAGCTTCGGTTGTGCTGGCAAACCGAGAGAGTGCTGATACTGAGAGCATCATTATCATCATAGTGTGGATAGCCATTTTTTACATATAGAGGGAATTTTACTCACATACAAATTCACTGTTATTCTGTTGTTTTAGCATGCCAGGACCAAAAGGGCATAGCTCACCCTGAGCATTTTGCAGATGACTTTGTAATTATGCATAGGACTGGAAATGCTCCAAAACACATATGCCTGATAGGTTAACAAAAAGGGGCGGTGCCACCTCTTGCTCTCCATGACTCTAGAATTATTGCAGTAGAAACTGAGACCATATAATGGCGCAGAACTAATCCTAATACACAATACACATGATATTAATAAATGTCAATGGGATAACAGAAGAATGAGTGCACCAAAGTCAGAATAAAAAGAATAAGAAATTATATTCCCTAAGCAGAGACATGTATAGTTATGTGGAATGAATGACACATGAGTTACTGTTAGATATAGAACATCAGCACTGTGCCAACACGGTTATTTTCTGTTCAACCACAGGTGAAGCACTTTAAATATTATTTATTTATTTGGCCTTTGTTAGTCACTAGTGGATTTAACCTTGGATTAAAGAAAGTACAAATAATGGAAACTTTATTCAACATCAGTAATCCATTTGTCCCTTGTTGGTTTTATCACAACCTAACAGAATATGATATTTTAATAAGCTCTGAAGGAGCTTGGCTGAAATTCCCAATGCTTATTCCACTGTGCATCTGTGAAAATCTTATATGAAATATCAAAATCTTTTTTAAAATAACTGTATGCATGCTTAGTGTTTTACCTTTTTATGTGTAAATGACATTTTCCAGGCAGGATCTCACTGCTGAAGGTGCGTGGGGCTTAATGCATGTCTGTAGCCAATAACGATCCAAAGATGCCTCTCAACCAGCCAAAAGAGGCTAAATGACACCTTCAGATACATCAATCACAACACATGCTGCAGCAGCATGCCCACAACAGCACGTCTGCCTCCATTAAGAGCTTCAGTAAACTACAGTAGTGTGCAAAAGTCTTGTTTTAGCAGTGATATAATTACCTGAACAAACATAACAAATGGATTGAAAATTTGACCCCACAATTTCAAACTTTATTTTGTCACTCCATGATGCTCTTTTAAAATGATCTTCATTCCTGTTTTTGTGAGTTTTAGTGTATATTGACCTTTTCACCCTGTTCCACATCCAAGAAAAAATGGTTTCATGGCTGCTACCTTCCAAATAGACAAGTCCTGATCAAACTTCTTCAAACTATAGAGTCATTAACCTGGCATCCTAATAATCATGATAATGCTTAAGTCTAAGGGGAGGTCACAGTAAGTACTTCCCCCTGTAGGTGATTGAAACCTGTTTTTAATCAATTATTGTCGTACTAATCCCTTTTTTTCCTTATGTTGCAATTAAAATGACCTTAATTTGGTAAATCATAGCAGTTCTTGGTCTTTGCAATGGCACAAAATAGTACTGTTTGTAAATGTACCGCATATTCCTGTTTCCTTGGATAAAAATATGTCTTTGGTAGTTCAAAGTTGTAAAGAATCCAATTAAAGTTTTGTTTCTATACAAAAGTGGATTTTTTTAAACAATTCTATTTGCAGAAATATTTATGCATTTCATGTTGCTTGAAGCATTTACTGTACTTTACTACTACTTTCTGCAGACACCTGTGTTAATCGAAATATTGAATTTTATTTTATGTATAAGGGTGAAATGGGGTTAGGGTTAATATATTGTTTTTTATTATTTATACTACTTACTATACATACAGAAAATCGGCACATTGATTCACTCTCTCATTCTCATTCTCACCAATACATTTATGGATCCTTGTTGCAACAGGTGCAACATATATTCTGTTTTATTTACAACACCAGCAGGTATTTCAGCAGAAAATATGGAACCGATTGAGAAGCTGTGAGAAATTAGTGAACTTAACTCTGATGGCTATACTGGAGAGACATCATTTCTTCTCTCCTTGTCTCTCTGATATGCTTCTTTGCTCCATCCCATGGTATTCCCATGGCTTTCCGACACAAATACACTCAAATAGAACCTAATCAACAATTGTCCCAAAATCCACTCATGGATCTTCGAACATATATAATTCACCTGACTGGAAAGAGCTGCTCATCATCATCAACATCACCATCACCATCATCTCAGTGTATTAAACATGTGACAGATGTAACACTGTAATGTAACATGTGACATCTGTAACACACAACAGTACATACGAATATGTGTGGTTTATTTCTTTACATGCATGTTGGAAAACATCCAGGCTGTGTTTTCTTTCAGAGATTTCTCTTAGGAAGTCAAGATCTCTGCTGTAAAGGCTGTTAAAATATGTTAGGTGCAACCATGATTCCATCTGTTTTCTTTCTTTTATTGTAATATTACAAATAATAAAATAAGTGTATAAGTGCACCTTTACAACGATTAGGATCAGGTATGCCTAGTTTTGCAGGCTACACAATGTATTCTGAGACCATTCTATGTGTCACACCCTCAGGTGGTTCCAGCAACCAAACCCTTCCCATCGCAGACGCACCGTCACCCGACTTCTGATTACACCTCATTAGTTTCACCTGTGTGTAATTCCACTTCTCCCTATTTATACACACCCCCGTCACTATCACGCCGCTAAGTCACTTGGTCCCTACCTAGTTTCTAAGCGTTTCTCATGTTCGTTATCGATAGACCTACCGTGCTTCGACTTTGCCTTTTCCGTGCCTTGACTCCGATCTCGCCTCGCCTCTCTGGTTCTCATTTTGCCTCGCCGGTTTTGACCTCGGACTGTCTGACCCTGTTTACGCTCAATAAAACCCTGGTTTCCACACAAGCTGCGTTTGTCTCCGACTCCTTGTGCCATGGCCTGACACTATGCAGATGGTCTTTGAGAACATTTTGCCCATAAGATAAAGCTGATTCTGTCATCTGTATTATGATGTGTCAGTGACAAACTTTAAAAGTTAAACTTTTAAAACTTTGAAACTTTAGTTTTGGCAGCTCAAGTCAAGCTTGCTTGGCTGGATAGGGAGCCTCACTTTCATTGGCATCAGGATAGTGGTGCTTGCGGTTGATTGCATCCTTCATTGCTTGGCCATTGCTGTTGTTGAGCTCACTGGAGCTGCTGAACCTCAATACAGGACAGTTCAACATGTTTGATTTATTACTTAGCAAAAACAGACTTTACATCATTCTTACCTCTAAAAGACACACATGAAATACACAGGTAAAGGCTTTCCTGGCATCTTATTTCATAGTCAGTGCACCTGTCACTTTAATTTTATCCCATCACCTTCCTCCCACACCGACTTCCATTTATTGTCTTTATGGCCAAGGGGCAGTTAGGTATCACTACCACTGATCTGGTGTGCATATTTCCAATAAAAATTAAAAGATTAAAAACAACTTTAGGAATTCATAAAGGTTTGTGATTGTTTCCAAAAACTTTTTAGTCACTGAGATTACCAGGTAAATAATGGTTATAAAATTAATAACTAAGAAGAAAAATATTTACTTAAATGAAAACAAAATATGGTTATATTTTCTCTATAATTCTTGTGAACTGGTTTTGAGAATATAAGAATGTACAAAGTTAGATGGTGCTTAGCATTACGACTGTTTTGGGGAAACCCACCCAAGGAATTTTTTCTAGGACTTCATGATTTTTCTTCTGACTTCTGAATCATGTGCTTTGTTGAGAGACATTCATTTCTTCTTGTCCATGGACCTGGACTAAGGTTAAAGACTTTGCCCATTGAAGTCTGGCCTGAATACTTCCTTTTTAGCTGTTCTGATCTGCCACAAGCCAACATAAAAATGCTAAAAAAAAATCCAGGAGTATAGCATCAACTCAAATTAACGTCTGGGATATTGATCTGTTCACTTAATTAGTAGGAGGGTGGTTAATCATCTTCAGTTGCTTTGATGTTAATAAAATTAACAACATGTGCACTGAAGAATGAGAGGTTGTACAGGTAGTCTAACTCCTGTGGGATAACACATCAATACATGCCATTGCCAGAAGGTTTGTCTCACAGCAAAGTCTTAAGAGTATGCAGGAGATTCCAGGAGACAAGCAGTTACTCTAAGAGTACTGGACAAGGCCATAGAAGGCCCTTAACCTCTCCACAGGATGCTCCTATGTGCAAGCAGGAACAGGATGAGCACAGCCAGAACCCTACATAATGACCTCCAGCATGCCACTGGTGTGAATGTGTCTGACCAAACAATCAGAATCAAGCCTCATATGGGTGGCCTGAGGGCATGATGTCCTGTAGTAGGCCCTGAGCTCATGGCCCAGCACTATAGAGCTTGAATGGCATCACCATATCAGATCTGCCACTGGTGCCCTATACTTTTCACAGGACTGGCCTAAATGGGTTATACTATTCAAAGTTTTTCTTTAATTTTTTTGAGCAATGTATATTTAGTATCCTGGGTATTATATGACTAATACTGATCAAATTAAGAATTATTATTTGAACTAATTCAAATTAATAACTCTCATGATCCAGCACCCAAAATGTACAGGGCCTGTGGTGGTCCTGTTCATTAGAGAACAAACTAAAGGGGACACAATATGTAAATAAACAGATGGACTAAAGTCTGTAATTGCAGAACTAGAAAATGCATGTGGTAAGTGGTAAGGGTAAGTTGACACTGTTCTCTGTATTTATTTTATGTGAACACTGTATAAGCACCCTTTCTAAAATTCTAAACGATAGCACAGTAAATGTTCTTGCATTGGCTTTGTCATTTACATAAAAAGGTAAAATACTACGCATGCATACAGTTATTTCAAAAAGGTTTTGATATTTCATGTAAGATTTTCACAGATGCACAGTGGAATAAGCATTGGGAATTTTAACCAGATCCTTCAGAGCTTTTTAAGTAGATTTTTTTGACAGAGTCCTATATCAGCATTAAAAAATCTTTTGTTAATCCTAATGGGGTCTTTCACAGTGATAAATGCATTCATTTTACAGTACATTACTGTGACCATTCTCCATTCCCATAACGGCTGAAAATCATATTTACAGGATTAAATTGTGTTTGGGGGAAAAATAAAAAGGAAAATTGGAAAGTAGACATATGGTAAACATTAACTCACATTATGTGTTAGAAGTGCGTTTTAAATAAATATGTATTTTATTATAATACAGGCTCATTCTTGATTCACAATAGCACAGTGGTTTGATAAATGTATCCGATGCTGGTTGTATGTTACGTTCTGACCTGTGTGGAAATAAAATGTGTGTTTAAAGACTGTTATACCCTGGTAGGGTAATATTATTTAGTATAAGCTTACACATGCACATGTATTTTCAACATGTCTGTATAGGTTACACAATCATTTTAAGGAGTCCTAATGGAAACATCTTTAAGATTAAAGGGATTATAGCGACACCTCTTTTAAGGAACATCCCTAATATTGGAGACATAATGTAATATTTAAAGAGTTGTAATATACAACTCAAATTCCTTAGTGGGCACAGATACCTTATATTAGATGCTAGGATTTAGAGGGCACACCGCTTTTAAAAATGCAGTCAGCACTGAAGCACCCATACCAGGGGACAGTAACTTATAGATACATTACAGGTATGTGTCCATTTGTTAATTTGGACAGTGTTCATTTGCATTTACAGTACTGTGCTAAAGCCTTAGGCATTCTAGAGTTTTCCATTTATATTCTGCTTATTCTTTATTTGCGTTTTAGTGTTTACATCACACTGTATTTCCACAATAACAGACTGCAGTCTATATGTTTCTCTACATACATTGTTAGTCACCTTTACTAACAATCAGGTACTATTTGGGTGGCACATCATTCTCAGCACTGCAGTGACACTGATGTGAATGCTGCCTAAAGGATGCTGGTTGCTGGACAGTTTTGCTTCTTGCGCTGTTTTCAGTCCGGCAGTGACATTGTGGTGGATTAAAATTCCAGCAGCACTGCTGTGCTTGATCCACTCGAGCAACACACATTAATACACCACCACCAAGTGAGTGTCACTGGAATCCTGTTAATGATGCACCTCCAAATGGATACATAGGTACATAGTTCAGAAACCACTACACCTTAAAATAAATAATAACCAGAATATAAACTCCTAAGACTTTTGCAGAGTACGCCCACGGTCCGATAAAGTTATTATACTTATTTTTAATGTACTTAAACCTACTTAACTCGCATACAGTATTACCTTGACATATAGATGGCTGTTGTGATACAGCAGTTGTAATGGCACACATAACAGGACAGTCTCAAACAAAGTTTTAGCAAACATTTGTGGCATCAGTATCAGCAGACTAAATGGAAGAAGTGGCAAAGCAGCAGAGAAGCAGGGAAGAATTAAATGTACTCACTTCAGTTTTACAGTTTGTGCACACCCCCCAGTTCCATTCTCTCTTTCAAAGTAACATATTGTGCTGTGAATACAACAGGAAAAAAACATTGTTCTGCTACATATATAATTTATAATTATAAAAAATAGACATAGATCGAGAGAGAGAGGGAGAGAGAGAGAGGTCTCAGTTTAGTCAATAACATTATGCTACAGAAAGCAATATAGCAACACAGTACAGTATAAAACATGATGTCTGATATTGTCCAAATCTCAAAACAAAAAATTTCACTGAACATATCATGGGCATTAAGTGATGCATAGCTCTATTTACAGGCGACATGACCATAAGAAGATAAACAATCTTCTAGAGGCTACAGCTCTTACACAGTAATAAAAACCCGAGAATATAGTCCTTGTAGGCAACATGTTATATAAAGAACAGCTTACTGTGAATTACATCAGAATGTATTTGAATATACTCCTGATATTGCACTGACAGAAAACCTAGTACTCAGAAGTTCTCATGGGAAACACAATACTTATAGGGCACACTGTCACAGGGAATTTAGAAGTTATACTGTCACTGATTATAACACAAGCCGTGTGACCTGTTATTGAGCTAATAATACTGAAGTGCAGGGTTATGTGGAGCTACATGGACTACTACCCTAACCATTTATACTGACAAGCTGGAACTGGCATGATAAATCTGAAAGTTACAGCTCTAATAAACATTCAATGAAGAATGACACCAGCTTTAAATTCCTTATTTCTTGCTTGCTTGCTTTCTTCTGTGGAGGGCTGTTCAGCTTCAGACTCAGTGAGTGAGTGTGTGTATGTGTGTGTGTGTCTGTGTGTGTGTGTGAGAGAGAGAGCGAGAGAGAGAGAAAGAGAAAGAATGTACGTATTTGTACAGTATCTGTGAATGCATGGGACACAGACAAGTGATCAATGTCCATCTCCATAATCGTTTACCTCAGTGCGATCCATCAAACTGTGTGACACTGCGTGCAGCATGCTGTCTTTTCCTCTTGAAGATTGATTCGATTCATGAGGTTGCATGTAGATATTTGTGCGCATGCACACAGACATTTTGCTTGCTATCCTTGTGAGCATCTTTTCATTGACATAAAGATTACTCCTTCCAATTAATGCTTATACCTAATCTTTACTTTGACCTCACTAACCTAAAGCATATCACTTAAAAATGTTTTATATTTTGTTTTTATTTGTTTTTTATTTATTTGTCTCTCAAATTAAAGAAGAAACAATCCTGACGAGTCAAAACATGCCAAGGATTTCCTATCTCCATGTAAGAACATTTAGTTCTCACAAGTATAGGAGGTCTAGGAACACACAAATACATAATACATATGTGTTTGTGTGTGTGTATGTGTGTGATTTAGACCAAGACAAACTGCTTTGTAGTTGGAAGTTGATAGATGGAAACACATACTCTTTTATTTATACATTTTAATGGCATTGCCTCTTGTTATCGTTGTTGTGAAGTTTGGTATGCTTTCCCTGTGTCTGCTTGAGTTTTGATCTGGGTGCCTCAGCTGCAGTTGTCTAGCACGCTAGGCCATCAACCAGGCATCCAGGTTTCGAGTCCCAGCGATACTTTCATGCTGGGTTACATGTAACATGCCTATTGAATTGACTATGTATGAGAGAGGTATGCAGGCCTGTTGGAGAATCATCTCCAGACCTTGTATGCCTTGCATTGTATTGGTGACCTGTCTATGATCAGTTCCCAACCTATGGTCAAGCCCTGTCTCCCTGCATCTGAATTAGATGAAGTGGTTAGGACAATAAATGAATGATTGCTCAGACTCTGTAACACACATCAAGTGACCTTATCAAATAGGGAGGATTACAGAAAATGACTAACTCACTTAGAGGTGTAATCAGATATAATGACTTAAGTCAGCAATGTTAGTACGATAAATGTCAATAGATGTTTAGTTAATGCCATTCGGATACACAGCCACAAAAGTCTTTTCTTTGGGTGGTCCATTAATAAGATGAAAATGATCTTTGTGCAGTTCATTTTTTCTTTATTGATTGGATTCTCAGACTGGATTTCTCATTGGCATAAAAGAGATCCTTCAGTGATACAAAAATTAGACTACAGATTGACAACATATTAAGCAGATTTTGTTTTTAAAACAACATTTACTGGATAGACAGCAAGAATGTAAATTGTTTAATCTTTTATGCACTTAAAAATGTACGAATGTTTTTGTTTTTTTTTTGCTTTTGCTTTTGCTTGTGTAATGCATAAGCACAGGTCAGCCGAAACATTATGACCACTCAGGGATCAAAAAAACAAATAATGCTGATAATCCCATTACAACTACACTTGTCATTGTCTGGGATATATTAGACAATAAACAAATTTTACTTCAGTTTTTTTTTTACTCAAATTTTTTTCAGTTGACTATTTCTTATGTTAAGGGGTCTGTTTTGACCCATGTCTTAAATCAGCCCTAAGATACTCTAAAACAATTATTTATCATCCAATTTGTTACCTTTTTTAGGTTTCCTCATCCATTAAATGATTAATTTGAATATTTTTGTTGTGGCCCTTCTTTTGAGAGCATACCCCTCATTTTCAATATAAAATATTCAAATGAACATTAAGAGAATAATACACATAAAAAAAGTTGTTATATTTACTAACTGTTGCTGAGGGGTAACACATTTGTTAAAATGTGTGGGTAAGATTTGACCCACATATAATTACTTTAAGAAAACGACAAAACGTATTTTTTACTCCGAGTATTTCAGGTTCCTCCCACAGTCCAAAAACATGCGTGTTAGGTTAATTGGTGACTCTTAGTTTGTGCCTCTGTGCCCTACGATGGATTGGCGCCCCATCTAGGGTTGCTCCTGCCCTTGTGCCCAGAGTTGCTGAGTAGGTACTGGCTGGCTCTTAACCCCGTGTGGATTAAGTGGAAGATAATAAATGAATGAATGAATGAATGAATAAAATGTAGATTTACAAGGTCAAACAAATAACAACCAATCAAATAAAACAAACCAACAGAAACCTAGTACTAGTTTCATAAATAATCTGTGTTCGAGATCATGCATGTGTATTGGTGTATTGTTAGATGCATGTGTGGCAAGAAATGACACTTTTTTGTATTCTTTGCAGAGATTTTTTGCAGGTGAAGCATGATGTATTTGTCTTTCTGTCCTCATTGCTGACCTGACACCTCTTTCGTTTAGAATCAGTTGGTCTCACTGGGAATGTGGCTGTTGCGGTAATGTTGAGGCAAGGCTGGTTGAGGAGGCTGGCTGCTGATGCTCTTCGTGTTGCTATGGGTGTGGACTGAGTGCTTGATGAGCTCTGAAACTATCCAAGGCTGCAGCGGCTGGCTCTCAGGGCACCCCTTCCCTTAATGTTCATTGTGTGCCTTGACAAGGGATCTTCCTAACTCCTCAAGAAACAAAAAAGCTTATTCTTATTTGAGTTTCACTCTTTGTGAATGTGGGTCCATAGCACAAATGCATTGTATGCAGACATATGTATTGTTGGAAGGGTCATTTTCCATAGAGAAAATGGGAGAAAACTTCAGAAAGGAGAAGAACACCAACATAGGCATCCAGGTATTCATCATGAATGTCATTCCACATGTTGACTTTTTTGTCATAGCAATAATGCCTTTTTTGGGATGATGACATAAACAAATTGAAATATGTCTTAATGTCACTTACTCTTGTCACAGTAAACCTTGTGATTCCAGAGGTCAATTTGATGACATTTGCAGCATTTGCCTTGCCATGGAGCAGCTTCAGCACCAGTGACATCCTCATCAGACTGATCAGATGTATCCGTCTTCCGGTTAATATGCCACATCATCTTCCTCCTCAGGCACCTGCTCAGTTGTATCAGTATGGTGCTCTCTGTCCTCTGATTCATTATTATCAAAGATATGATCCATAACTTGGCTTACATTACATCTTCTTCTCATTTTTGTATGCTGGATATACTCTGCAAAGCAACCAACTTTAAACTGATTTGGGCATACATCCCTGGACATGTCTGTCTTTCTTTTTTTTTCTGAAACAGGCAAGGATAAAAGCCCCTAACTCAACCTTCAAAGTGGTTGAATGTAGGGCTGGCTGTGGGCTGTTGGTTTATAGTGTCTTCATGATTTCAGTTTGGTGACTTATTGTTGTTTTCTTATCTTATATTATACCTCGGTCAGAATAGACCTTACCACAGACATGTCATAATTTTAACAAGAGCATTTTATGATTTAGTATTTTTAAAAAATATTTTATTATTATTTATTTTTGTTTAAATAGAAGTTCCTGAAAAAGTCTTGAATAAACAAATTTATGTACTATAAACTTTTTGTTTACGCTTCAGTTGCATAAAACATTGTGTTATCCTATCCCATTAAAAGCACATACATGTGCATTTAAGAATGTGCATAGGCTGTTCCTTATAATCAAGTAATAAACTAATTATATTCAAGTAATAAGCGACTATATACGTTTGATCATCCAATGATTTTGAATTGCAAATAAGCTGGAGATACTTTGAAATATGAGAGATTGACATGGTGAGTGCAGTTTATTTCTACTTGCAGATTTATTCTATCCAAAGATATTCAGCACCTGTATAAAGGTATGTGCTGGTTTGCATCCTAGCTCTCTCAATGAAAGGGTTGTACAAACAGAAGAAGGATGTCATGAATTATGATAAACAAAATTGAGAGCAATAAGAAATCTAATGTATATTAAACAGCAACTTTATATCATTTTTGCAATATGTGACTTTAAAAGCAGTACATGTTGGTTAAAACTGGTCTAATATTATCAGCCTTGTTAGACTGAGAAAGCACTCGTGCTGTTCTCTGTGTGTGTGTTTTTAGTATTCATAGTTTAAGGAGAATCTCATTATAATTTTCAGCTAGAGGTAATAAAGACATGTACCAATTTTTCAGATACTTGAACAGTCATCATGTTCCTCTAAGCTTGGCAAGATTATATAATTGAAAACAAATACCTTTACATATTTTACTGCAGCATTTCTCAACTTAATATCTATCTACTTGATCTTTAGTGTATGTTCAATTACTACAAACAGAAATTTCATCAAGATTTTCTCTACTAAAAAAAAAAACCCACACATTTACCTGAAACTCATTTTAATGGAAGTATGTAGGGCATATGTTAAGGCAGCCAGTAAATGTTTATGTGTAACATGTTTTGTCTAAAATATTTCTTCAATTACTCAGGTGAAGGTATTATATTAACAGATTTAATCTGCAAGTTTGTGTACTTTTGTTCAAAGTCAAAAGTCAAAATCTGATTTATTTATATAGTATTTTTTTAAATAGAGCATAGTTTCAAAGCAGCTTTCGAAGTATTTATACTCACAGGGCCAGCTGAGCAAGTGTAGGGTGGCAATGGCAAGGACCCAACCTCCTCCAATCTAGATATTATATTTGAAAATCGAATTAAATTACACAAATACTGTATTAAATTTAGTTAAATAAGTGAACTATAGCATACAATTATAATTATAAATATTATAAAATATAATAATGAAAAAGAGAATATAAGCAAATGTTTGGGCAATATTTATTCAATACAGTTGCTGAAGGTTCTTGTCATCTAGCAGGTAACAGTTTTGTGGCATATTATCATTGATCAGAGGAAGGAGGAAAGGAGGAAGCAGATTTCTCCAATGTGATGTGGATGACCATCCGAATGCTGTAACTGGTGTCAAAAGAACAGTTTGGAGTTAGAAATAGAGCACAAAGAACAGATAAAAAATATGATTTTGTTGTCATGGATATTAAGAATACAGTTATGCTAAGCACAGCATGAGAAAAAGGGGTCATATTATACATCAGCAACCCACCTCCCCAGCAACAAAATAACCTGAGTTATTTTGCGAACCTGAGAATCCAACCCATCTGACAACACCTCAAAACACTATGATAATGATCTCAGGCTCTGTCCTTAGTCCAAGGTAATAATGCACAACCACTGCCATAGAGGACTCAAGACTCTGACCACCTCTGCAATGTCCCTCTCCCCGTGTCCACATGGGTTTACTTCAGGTACATTTTATTATTTTGGCCAGGGTTATATTTCAGTGAATATTTCAGAATTCGAAGGGCACCAGTCAGCATATACAGGCATGCTTCTGACCTTCCTCCCCCTGACCCAGACAATTGTGTCTGTATCATGACCTAATCAAAAGCCACCACTGGGTCTACTGGGATTGTTAGCACTTAAGACGCTGGATGTTGGACCCCAAAGTTTAGGGTTCAAATCCCATCCCTGCCAAGCTGCCAACGATGGGATTTTAAGCAAGGTCCTAAACATACAATTTCTTGCAAATGTATAAGAATTGAGAAGAGAAGAGAAGAGAAGAGACAAGAAGAGAATCTGTAAAATGTCAATTTAAATGTAAACCTTGAATACTGCGGTGGTGGGCTAGCAAATCATTCTTTGCTACCTAAGTGCCACATTATATGGTTATAATTATATTATTAATTATATATTGCAAAGCCTAAACCTCATTTAAGCTTAATTAAAGGTACATTATATTCCTTTTCAAGGAATGGTTTAATTTCTTGACCATGATAATTACAAAAAATTCAGAGATACTAGAGACTGAAAATCACTTAATGTATATTTATATATGCATGTATTCTAAACCTTACAGTAATTTGAGAGAGAGAGAGAGAAAGAGAAAGAGACAAAGAGAGAGAGACAGAGAGAGAGAGAGAGAGAGAATAAAGCTTTATATGTATTGACATGTGATGTACAGATATGTGTTACAAAAGCATAAGGCACGCTGCCAACGCTGCTGTTATATCTGAAAGAGTGATGTTTGTGTGCAACTCAAGTGCATTATCCTCCATTATCCTCTTGAGGCAGAAAAATCACTACAATAACAATATTCATGATTTGTGGGAATCTGTACATTGATACTATATCACTAGCAGGAGTCTAGAAAAAAAGAAACGAGCACCATATCCATTACACTGTTCATGAGCTTGGTGGTTCAGGATTTATCAGAATTCTGTCAACACTTTTTTTAAGGTTGCCATATACACACTTGACCATTAGAATCTTGAGACCAATTGATGGTTTAAATATTTCATTAATGGATGTTACTAATAAGTGTCAAATCTTAAGCATGCAGCCACACAATCTCATTGGTTAACACAGTACAAATATTCATTAGAATGCAGAAATGGTAGAAATGGTACTGACATAGGATGGCATTTTATCAACATGTCAGTTCATTGAGTCATGCAGACCTTTAACAGGTTTCCTCTATCTCACGAATATCACACACACACACACACACATACACACACTTCATTTTCACATGGTGCAGGGCTTCTTTAGGTGAGACTTCTTTAGATGATACAGCGCTTAAGCTTTCTTATACTTGCCCCCCCCCCCCCCCAGCTATGACCTCCCAACTTTAGTTTGAGATTCAGACACTTTCCAAATGTATAAGCCTAGTCTAAAACATTCTTATTCATGCAGGTTTTTGGTTAGATTTAGACTGGGATGCATGGCTTGGGTTACTGATCTTGATTTGTGCATCTATGCCTTAGCCCAAGGGCAGATCTGGGGTTCACAGTCAATAAGATTTATGATGATCTGGGATTTTCAGGTTGCTGTCTTCTTGCCTACTTAGTGTGATCATTCAGGTTAGTTGATAGAGAGATGTGGGTTGCTGATGTTTCTCGTGATTCCTTTTGACTGTGTTACCCTCTGGTTCTCCTCTTTCTATGGTCTAGAAATATATAGAATTTTAGTTATAGTTATAGTTATAGTTATAGTTATAGTTAGTGCTACCGGAACCAGTTCCAGCCCCACATACTAAGATGTTCCTCTACTTTAGCATCAGTCTACTGGCTTCCATCAACAGAAACTATGCTCTGCCACCATGCCCAGACCAAATCGGAGGGCAGTAATGCTCTCCATCCTTTGGTTGTTAGGGGACCATGTGCCTCCAAAGATTCAAGTGCTGCTGAAGACTATCTTTACTATAAACTATACTCTATACTATAGCTATAACGTGTGCAGACAAAATAATTGCTGATATGCATATTTTTCTCATTGTTTTATTTATCCATTATCAATTACTTGCTTTGACTACTAAAACAAACATAAATATTTCCATCTACATCTAAGTGACTTTTTGAGTCTTTGTCATCCCAAGGTATCCCAAGGTTTTTTTTCCTTGCCACTGTCACCCTAGGCTTCCTCAGTTTGGGATTGGCCTTTTACGATAGTATAATGCTGTAAAGCTGCTTTGAGACAATGCTCCATTGTACAAATAAATCTTCACTTGACACACACACACACACACACACACACACACACACACTCACACACACACGCTCTTTGCACGAATTTGGTTTTTCTCTAATTAACTCAGCTCACTGCTCTGCAGGTAATTACACCATCAAACCTCCAGTGTCGACATTTCAGACAGAGAAATAAAGAGAGAGAGAGAGAGAGAGAGAGAGAGAGAGAGAGAGAGAAAGAGAAAGAGAAAGAGAAAGAGAAAGAGAAAGATATATGTGATTGTTTATATTTAACATTCAACATCAACGCCTTTTCATGTCAGGAATGAGTTTGAGTTTGAGTTTGAATGCAGTT
>JAUZST010012160.1:0-11571 GCA_034779995.1 Parotocinclus haroldoi
CCGATGTTGTGCCTGTCCTATTGTAAGTTGGTGCTTAAATGTTTGCTCCCCCGGCCTGCCCCCCCCCCCCCCCACCTGTATATTTTTTCTAACCTCTAACTATATGAGCTGGTTCACATTTACAAGTCTCTTTCATCTTGCTGATCTTCTCTGTTGTTTGTGATGCTGTCTATCATATACCTTTTTGGCTTCTATCAATCAAAAATGTCAGTCGTTTCAATTTTACAGTAACATAAAAAGACTGTGAGGATGCCGGTGGTCGGTCAATAACCATTTCAGTCAACGACCTAGCATACCTGTACTGCAAAGGACAACAAAAGAGCTGCAACGTGCATATAGTCATTTTTTGTGAATAAAAAAGTTGTGTGTGTAGGTTGTAATGTGTGTTTGCCTGACAGTTTGGTGCAGCATTTGGTTTTGAAAGAACCACAGCTGTTTTGCAAGACAAAACAAAGGAATACAATACATATACAATAAAACACAATTATTGTTAGGCACATACTGTAATGTTGTCTCTGACGATTACACAACCCCCATAGAGATGGGACTTCATTGTACCTGCCCATTTGCTACCGTGTGTGTGAGAGAAAGGGAACAAGAGAGACAAATAGTAGCCCTTTTTCTCTACGCATTCGCACATCTGGATTTAATAATGACTGTTTTGGGTGTAGGGGGGAGTAGCCAGTATAAATATGATCAACCCACACCACCCCCTCCCTGACTCCACCTTCTTGCTGGGTTATCATCAGCTCAGCATGCCCTCAGCTTCGGTAAAGGGGACACTAGTGACGTGGTGGCCTTACAGAAACAGTAAGGGATGCTCCTACATGCTCTAAACAGCAGAAGGATGGACTAGTGTGGGAGCTGATTGCAGCAGTATGCATGCATGCGGTGTGGGCAAACTGGGTGGGCCGGGAGGATATGGACATTCCTTATCCCTTAAGTGGGTGGTACGGCTGCATGGATATAATGATTCAGTCTCTGTGTCACATGAGCCCATAGACCGTCAGACATAAACATATTCCAACTAAATGTGTACACAGTAGGTGTTCTGAAGACCTTCTATGACTAATCATGTAAAGTATTTAAAACCACCAGATGATCGTCCTGTATATCATAGCTTAAGAGCAAGTCCACCTTGGCCTTGCTCCCTAACATACACGATTTTCTGTACTCATTTATTCTGCTAAAGCATGATCTTTTTGAAACTCTCATGCTTGAGTAATTTAAAGTTTGCTTCCAAAATGCTGGAAAATGACACTGCTAAACCAGTTCACCTTTTATGTTTTAAATTGTGTATTTATAAATTAAAAAAAAAAAAAAAAACTTAAGCGCTTAGGTAACAGCAGAAATTCACTAGCCCATCATCAAGATGTACTGAGATTGGGTCTTGGACGTTGCCTTGAGTTGGTCATGGTTAGCTGTGTGTTAGGGAGGTGGGATGCTGCAATAGGAACCCTCCTGAGCCTTGTCATGGACTTGCGATCCCATCCATGGTTCACTTTCACTTGTGCCCAGTGAAATCTTGGAAAGCCACAATCAGATCAGAATGTGGCTTTTTTCTCTGTTTTGTAAAGTGCTGAAAGCCTGAATTACAAAACCAAAGCAATATCCAATTGAACAAAGCCTTACAATTTACCACCCAAGCGTACATCTATTGTTTCCACTTAGCTCTGTAGTTTTTCTTTGCTAGTGTTCTTATGCTATTTGAAATAAAATAGCTGTCTTTGTATTAAAAACCCATAATTCACAAATAAGTCACTGTCTTTTGAGCCGACCGTGTGGATCTTGGACAGATGATTTTTTTTTTTTCTTAGAGACGTAGCTATGTTTGTCAAACTGGCCACATGTAGTAGCATCATAGTGTACTCCAGTTTTTTGTGTAAGGAAACTGTGCAATGAGAGTACGTATATATTATTAAATTAAAATGAGCAAATCTGCAGTATTATAAACGTGGTTCAGTATAAAACTAAAAAGCACTCAGCTGAAAAATGCAGCATGTGCAATTGTTTCTACTATCTTAAAAGGAGACCCATTGGACAATGGTGTAATCCAGTCTGAATTAGTGACTATGCTGTGACCCTGGTCAAGTTACATGTAGGGGTGTGCGATTTGTAATGTCTACGATAATATCTTAATTGTTGTTTTAATGATGTGGGAGCTCACTCGCTTTGCAAAAAAACAGTTAATGACACGGCCTAGGAGTTCCTAATAGGCATATAGCCAGGTAGGATAGACTACTGCCCATGTGCATTGAATGCATTCTGCGTGCTAGCACCACAGATCAAGCTAACGTTCTACCTTAAGCATATGTCTAAAGTTAAAAATAAGTGAACAAACTGGAGACAAAATACAGACACCACCACCCTCGCAGTCTATATTGTTAGATTAAATTGGCTCTTTGTAAAAAGATGGATGTTGCTCAAAAGACGGCGATCTGCAAACTATGTCACATATGAGCTGCCGTTAAAGACAGCTTGACAACTTTCACCATTTGAAAACAACCATGTAGAATATGAACCAAACTCAGCAAGCCTTAGTGGAAACATTTTGCAAAAGAGTGCCTCACAACAAGAAAAGCAACAAATGACAAGTTTTCTTGAATTTAACTTGAACTTTCCTTTATTGCTGTTTCCACTGATGTCATTAGTAAGAAAACTATTAAAAACTATTAAAAAACAATTAATCCTACTAACAAGAGTGAGCTAACACACAGTAAGTTTTTTTTTTTTTTACACATTTTTAAGGACGCAAAGTATAATCTAGTTTACGTTTTTGACAAAAATCCAGAAAATATCAAGAGAAATATTTTTTTGCCAGCATTGCACACCCTTCGTTACCAGCTATGTTCTCTGAATGAAATGAAGTTGAAAATATGACAAATAACTAAAATGCCATACTTATTTAGATACTATTTAGTACTATTTAGTGACTCCAAGTGTGTATGTAAATAAGTGTTTTGTTCAAATGAGTCACTATGGTGCAATATGGGTTTTGAGTCACCGATACCGATATTTGGAGAGCAGGGTAACCGATGGATGATAACTAAAAAAGAATAAATGAGACACAAAACTGCTGAACATAAACAAACATACTAACAAACAACAAGCTATAAATACAGTGTTTCTGTGTGCACTGTCTTTTGTACTTAACAACAACATTTATTTAGAGATGGCAGCATCCATTTTTAGCTGAAAAAAGATGAAAATGTGCAAGTACCTATGAAAAGAAACAATATTAGAGTAGTGCACATGCTTGTAACATCTTTTTGTTTTTCCATGTCCCAGTTAAGAGCACCAAGTTGTAATGCTGGAAGCAAGTTTTCATATTCTAATTAATGGACCCACTTTCAGTTGTCTCTCGTTATCTCTTGGTTTTTAGCCACTCAGTAGTCCCAGTTATGAGCTGCAAGTTGTATTGCAGGAAAACAACATTTCTCTGCATTTTCTCCATGATTTTTAAATATAAAATTGTGAGCACATGTATTGGCCTATGGCAGTTATCTCAGAACGGCATTAATTGACTACTAAGGTGTACTAATAAGTATTTGGCACTGCCAAGCAAATAAATTGTTCCTTACTTTAATTTGATGCTGATGAGCTTTGCAAGTACACCAATTTGGAGTGTGCCCAAGACTGACTGATTACAGTAAATCAGCAAATGGCTAGAAGGCTTTTGCTGAGTGACAGAAATTTTGGTCATTTTCTATTATGACCGAGTTTCCCCTGGTCTCTTCTTCAGCTAATTGGTCTTTCAATGAATGAATCTTTTAATCAGTTAGCTCCTCATTCATTCAGAGGGTTAAAGTAAATCCATTTTCTTGTTTCTCGTAACAGGATCTCGTACACAAAGTCTCATTTCAACTGTTTTTGTACACGCAATCTGTGTTGGACTGCTGTGAAAAACGTTCATTTTAAACATCGGTTAGCAACAATTAATAAAGCAGTAAGGCACAAGAGGCCAGTCATTAAAATGATTATCATGATGTGCCTTAATCACCTTACCCATGATAAAACCACTGTAACCCATGGCCTTAAGTAGCCAATGAGTTTTGAGAAACAGCGACAAAAACAACGTATTAAATAGTGTTATACTAGAAAATGTATTAGTAATAATACATAATACATAATTATTGTGCATATATAATACAGTCTCTGCCTATTCGTTTCCATATGAAAATCAACATCCAGGATTCACTTTTAGTTCACTTCAGTGCCTGCCATACAACATACAGCTCTTTCTGTGACTCTTTTAACACACCAAACAGTGCCCTGTTCATTTTAGTTGTTTTTATTTCCACATTCAGCATTTGAACATCTATAAATCTACTAGTCATCAGATGTTAATCCAAAAAAATAAACCAGAAATGAAAAAACCGCAGCAAAGTTTTCCGCACTTCATATTTGTGATGTGTAGTTGTTGTACGTGCTTAAAACCTGGTGCATTCGTTCAAAATCAGTTATTGTGATGAGGACAAAGGTATGTGTATAATAATCTGTTGTAGTGCTGATATTTCTGTGTTACGTCTATAGCTGTCCCCTTATTCCACGTTACTGTGGTGTTTAATATCTTATTTGTAGATTCATTGTCATTTTTGGTCCCAGGTTCTTAAAATATGACTTTCTTTACCACACCATTACCATCTTAGATGAACAGTTCATGGATTAAATCTGTCCCTACCAGGCTCTGTTGTTCTTGTTTTAAAGTTTACATAATACATTCTTCTCTATGCTTGCCACTATAGCCATATATTTTTTTGTAAACAAATTAAATACAGTTTATGCAATGATAGACCAGCTATCCAAGCTATTGTGGTTTAACGGATTGCTCAAGGACCTAACAGTTGCATCTCACCAGGATAAGGACAAACTTTATTGATCCCTTTGGGAGCGTTCACACAGGGAAATCCCCCAGAGGTGGGATTTGAGCACTGGACCTTCTGGTCAACAGTCTAGTTACCTTAGTTGTCTATCCATCGCATCATTTGGTCTAGGTAGACAATTACACATAGCCGATACAGACATCTAATACGGTAGTTATGTCACGGCAGTTGAAAAGCATATGTTTGCATAAATTTGTTGCTGTTGCATTGTGTTATACATAATATAATTATAATGAGACAGGCAAAGAACCAGTTTCCTTGATTAGGCTGAGGTAATCCAATTAAAACCACGTTGTAATTAGAGAACGCTTCCTCTCCTAATCTGAAAGTGGTCATCAAACAAATTGTATTAACGTGTGATATGTATTTGCGGAATTAAACATAGAAATAGAATAGTTTATCAGCCTGATCTAGTACAATAATAACTTGCTGTGAAGTAGAATGCTGTAAATGACAAGTGTGTTCCTGTTGGAAAAACTCACTGTACCCTGCTCTGCTGTCCTTGTGGCTGCTTGACTGACGTAGGTGGAACATACTTCTGAGCTGTGCTGAGAAATTGATTTTGTGTTGCAAGCAGCAATAAAACAGCTTAAAGACTAGAGCTTGTAATAAAAGGAGAGAATTCAAGAATGCCCCTGTGCAGAGCACATGAACAGACACGAACAGGCATTTCTGTTTATACTTCAATATCATTTTGCACTGATAGTCATAAGCTGGTAGGATAAGTGGTCATGCTGCCAAGTCTAACTTCATTTAGTATTAGAGATTAGGTGCCTAGGATTGTATGATTTTCAGTGTTATCGGCCCTCAGGACAGAATGGGGCTGACATGCTGATGATGTGGATATGTCTTCAATTCTACAATAATAGTGTCTTTCTATACTGCTCACAAAAATGAGTAATAACTAATGAAATATTCCCACATTTTTTATGGGCAGTGTATATACTGTGATATAGGAGGAAGAAGAAGAGAGGAACACATAATAATAATAATAATAATAATAATAATAATAATAATAATAAAACAATTAAAACAGCATTACCTCGCTAAATATATGGAATTTGTAAAAGCAAAAGCTAAATCTGTATGCTGTCATTTATAATTCTTGGGAAAGAAATTGGAGTTGGCCAATATTAATAAAACATAATAATAATAATATATAATAAAACTTGGAAATGAAAATCAGTCAAGAAAATTGCAATTGGTGCATCTCTATCTCTTTTTAGTATTTATGTATTAGTACTATTATGTTTCAGAAAGTCAATTTAAAAATATATGTTCTCCAATCAGCTGCTTGTCTCTGTCCTGATTATTTAGCATGTAGTTCAAAGTCACTGTAATGTGTATTTAGATCCTGTTGACCTAAAAACCTTTTAGAACAGGATGTTTGTTCCATGATATACACTCACTGATCATTTTATTAGGTACACCTACCCATTGTCTATTTGATCAGTTCCACAATATATACTGCTCACAAATATTCTATATATTTTTTATATATTCATTATGGGATATGTTATTTTCAAATAACGCATACCACCACCACCACCACAATATCAGTGTCACTTCAGCGCTCAGAATGATCCACCACCTGTTCTGTGCTGATCCTGCAGGGGTTCTGACCACTAGAGAACAGATTAAATGGCAGTAATAAAGTATGTAGAGAAACAGACATACAGCCTACACTGTGTAATTATAGAACTACAAAGTGCTTTTATATGGTAAGTGGTATTGTTCAAATGGAAAATGGGTCAAAATGTGTAACTATTAAAGCGAGTGTAAGTATAAATATCTAATTACAAAACACCATGAAGATTTGAGAGATTACAGTTGAACAACTCTTCTGTATGTTTATACCTGTTATTCAAAGGAAGAACAATCAGGGGATGTAGGAAATGCCTTGGGCTGTAGGTGGGTTTGTGTGTGCTTATTGCATTGATTTAAACTCTCTGAAAGAAGTTGAAGAGGGCTTTCACCAAACCCTCAGGAGGCACTGGTCACTGGTAGAAAAAAAAATCCCCTTGTAAAGAAGACATGGCTACCCGAGTGCTAGATGTTGCGGTTGCCGATTACATTTAACAAAAGGCTTTTTCTCATAGCAAAGCCTGCTCAATTGCAGATCTGTCATTGGCTTTTTTGAATGCTATTAAATAAAATGTCATTCACTTTGTTTGCTTGTGAATTGCATGCTTAATTGGTCTTACATGTGTTCAGCCATAATTGCTATTTTTGTTTGTTTGGCTATTTGGGAAGAGGGGTTAGAGAAGCCGTATCTGGCACACACATCTCTGTGCTGTTCCACCGAGAGAGTGATTTACGTCTTTGTTTTTGTTGTTTGGCTCCATCTAATTATATGGTGCTTTTGCCTGAAGCATCACCAATCCTCCCCCACTCTCAGCGGTCTCATAGTGCTGGAGCATGTTTCTAGCCCCCTCCTGTGCACCAAAAGTACTGCATGTTAGGCACCGGAGTCTTTTATTTTGGTTAAAAAATAAATCAAAAAGGGGGGTGCTATGCTAGTTAGGTCCTAAGAGAACAGACAAAGAAAGTATTTTTAGAGGGAATCTCTAGTACGCTGTAGATCCATAATGTTACCATAACAATTTCAGCCAGTGCAGACGGTGTTTTTTTTTTTTTTTCTTTTTTTTTTTTTCGTGAGTGAGAGTGAGTGTTTGTGGGTAACAGTGGAGGGTCAATCCCTGCATGTTCAGACTATTTCTTTAGGTCTTTTCTGGCTGTGTCTGTGGCATAACACCATATAAAGGGGGCCATTGTTTGTTTTTGAGTGTGTGGGGGGTGTGCTATTCTGATTAAATCATTTCTGGAAGTCTTGCTTCTTTAAGGTGGTTTAGGTTTTCCCTGTGGCTCTTTTTTCTCTTCCTCTTCACTGTGCATAAGCACCCCATTTATACGTCTTACCCCCACCTGTGCTTACACAAGAGCTGTTGTTATGGTAGTTTCCTGGGCTTGGGCAACATGTTGGTTTCTATAAGGAGAGTGAGTGAGTATGTGTGTGGTTCATAGTGTCGAATAGTGAGCATGCTGCTGGCCAGGTGTGGGCTGTTCGTGGTGTTGACTGGCAAAGAGTTGAGTTGATTTAGGTTTTTCACCGGAGTGGTTGAGAGGCAGTGGAATTCCATTGCTCCTGCCAGCACTGAACGTGCCCAACCCACCATAATCAGACTAGGCTAATCTGTCACATGGGGGATAGGGAAGAGGGAGGGGGTGCGTGTGGAAGGGGGCAGTGTGTGTGAAGGGAGTGTGGTGAAGCCAACAAACTGGCTGACAAACTGCCCCCCTAAATCATCATTCTGTGAGACACCTGTCTAGTAAAGAGATGATGCCTTATGAATCAACCCACCAATTATTCATTTATCTCTTTGTTTCTTTTTGTTCTTTCTTTCTCTCTGTCTGTCTGTCATATATATATACACACACACGCAGAGATAAGCCTCGTCATTCCTTATTTAAAAAATTAATTGATTAAACCATTCTACATTGGGAGAAAGGAGTTGGGGAGTTACATGTTTTATTTAATTAAAAATTCCAATATCAGAAAAGGTCTACACAATGAATAAACGGTTTTAAATTGTTTAGTAGTGATGAATACCAACAGGGACTACTCAAGAGTGACAGCAGCACTGCATTAACAAAGCTTTCATTTAAATTAATAAATAAATATTTACCCCCAAGCTCATCATCTATTCATTCTTTCAAATTCTGGACAGGGTCATGGGAGAGCTGGTGTCTAGCTGTCAGGATATGGCGCAAGGCACAAATAATGCTAGACAGGGCGACACTCATTAGGGTCAATTTTATATTTAAAAGAGAGTTGAGTTTTTAATAACTGTTTTTTTTATGTTTACTGTAGATGCTGTCCATATGATTGACTCTAGATATCACAAAAAGACAGACAGACACAAAGTACATTTTCAAAGCCGAAACAGAATTACTTTTCACTCATTCTTCAACTAAGAACAAAATGAAGACGTCAGCCTTTATTGATAGAGTGCAGCTGATTTTTGTTTCAAATTTGGGTTTGGAAGTCACCATGCCTTAAAGCTTTATGGACTGCATTCAGTAACAGCCAGTACGTTTCTGAAGAGAATACACAGCACAAATCATTTAACTGTAATAGAATGTGAATACAAACACGCACACACCCACCACATTTATCACAACATGGCCTAACAACGATAAAATATGGATTATCTTAGACTTTTTTTAATGTTAAAATAATATAAAAGAACAGAAATTACATGAACGTGGACTGTAGACAATGGCTTAAAAAAGAAGCTGAAAAGGGGAGATCAGAAAGATGAAATCAACAGAAGCCAAGTTAGTCACAAGAGTTCTTGTAAATAAGCCAATGACAATGAAATACTGCTGCAGCTAATTAATGCTACACATAAGGCTAACCCTAAGATCAATCTCAGTAACCTAAATTAAGTTTTTTAAATTACGAGGACCAGAAGAAGCGAGGACTAGAAAACAGTACTCACTAGTCAAAGGTCCAGGTTTTCCTGTTATTATTTGGTAGAAGTATAGCATGACAGGGGACACACACCACACACACACATCATCATCATCATCATCATCATCATCATCATCATCATTCGTATCATCAACCTTCATCTGTCCCCTCTGAAATCTAAAATGTTTCCCTCCAGTCAGGTTTGTGTATCTCATGTGTATTACATAACAATCACATTTTTTTTATTAGAGAAAGGTCACTTGAAGGAAATTGCTATTGTTCATGTCAAAAGATTGTAAAATGGTTGTAATTCACATTGTGTTGTTTTGTAAGACGGAATTTCTCTGGGAGGAATACACTGTTAGCACTCTAGCTTTTGTTTTATATGGCCATACCAAACACTTTGCATTACATATTTACAACTTGCAAATAGTTGCTTAGTGTAGTCTTTTTAAACCCAGCTGTGAATGTAACACTCTACTGGGGATTTCCCAGTGTCCTCTGAGCAGAAAAAAACTAGTTATAACTTGTGAATTCTTTGGAATTACGTGGATTTTTGTATTGTTTACACTTGGAATGTGGTCGTTTTTTTGTCAAGGATAAATAATAGACAGAAACGGTATGCCTAAAATGATGAGCAGACTTGGTGGTGAAGAACTGTAGATCATTACTGTATTTATTGCATGAACAGTCCTATTGATCTTAAGTCACAGACTCAAAATTAGGTCACAGTTTGTTTTATTTATTTATTTATTTATTTTTTTTTACAATTGATTATTTAGCAGTTGTGGGTTAAGGGCCTTGCACAAGAACCCAACAGTGGGAGTTTGTAAGGAGTAGGATTTGAACAGTATACATTAAAAAAAAAAGTTAATTACCTGGGTTAAGTTCAGGACTGAATGATTAAGGCTGTATGATGTTTGTAAGAAGTGTCGACAAATCCCCAACATTTTCTGGTATTTCAGATGATGATAATTAGACCAATCTTTGGCATTGTATTTCTTGGGTCTAAAATAGGAATGGATAATCATGATACATTTTATTATCGTGAGAGACCTTATTCTTGAGGATATCTTGAGTGTTTAAAGAACACAGACCAACTGACCAACCATCTTTCATTTTAATTGAAATGATCTTGTGTGTTGTGATAAATAGTGCGGATCATGAAAATTTGTTAAAATATTAACATAATTACACGAATATTTGCAACTCCATCTCTATCGTATTCAAATGGCTAAAAAAATTGTTTTAAACAGAAAGCCCTTCTTCTGACAAAACAGCTAGTTCCAATGAGATCAGAGAAGAGGAACTGTAAAACACCAATTCCTTCCTTCCCTCTGATCCTTAAACTTTGATCAGTTTTGTACCAAAGGGGAATGATTTGTTTTCCTGCTTTATGAAATGCCTCTATTTTATGAGCTGAACTTTATAGTAATTAAGTACATTCTAAAACTGGTAGTAAATTTAGATTTGTGAGTTGTGCCAGGTTCTGCAAAACAGTAGCCAATAAGGGCTGTATGGGGTGTTTAGCACCCCACTTACTGGTCCAGCCGGCTCCTTGTCAGTGCAACTCACTTGAAAACAGAGAGAAACAAAAGCAGTGAAAAGAGCAAGGGTGGCCCACTAAGACCAGCTGCTGTCTCTAAAGGGGACTCCAGACACAGCCTTCTGCCTCTGCAAGAATAAAACAGGGGCCACACACAAGCCTACGTTTCCCTCTGTTTTCCTAAATTAAATAGTATAAAAGCAAGTGTGCCAGGAGGGAGGCAGATGCCGAATGTTAAGTAGCTGGGGATCCAAGATAGAAAAGTGGCAGATGTGCTGGCTGCATAAGAAGCAAAGGGAGAGGAGTCTATACAACATAAAAGCTGCAGTACAATTTGCCTGTAGCCTTGCTTCAGAGAATCCCCATATTCTCATCACGGTACCTCTCATATGCACAGTCGGCCTGTTGTCTTACTCATAAACAAAGAGGAATGACAGTGTTACCTAAACACAAACAAGAAGACATGCTGCCTCTGCTTTTTGATGCCAAACACTAAGCTTAGTATTTAGTGAGGCATTACAGTTTCCTTCAAGTTAATGTAAAACAGATTTGTCATTCTAAATCCAGATGCACCAACAGGATTTTTTGTGCCAGTAGTACTGCAGCAGATCCTGGTAACTACTCACAAAAATAGGGTTTGACTAACATGAACCTGTGTCAACCTTTAT
>JAUZST010012161.1:0-11570 GCA_034779995.1 Parotocinclus haroldoi
GTGAGTGAGTGAGTGAGTGAGTGAGTGAGTGAGTGAGTGAGTGAGTGAGTGAGTGAGTGAGTGAGTGAGTGAGGGAGCAGACCTGGGTTGAGCTTGGAGCACGTTGGCACATCCGTCTTTGTCGAACACCGCTTGCAAGCTCTCACAATCTTGGAAGGACAGGTTGTGTGTCTTTAAGAGCCCTGAAATGCACAATTGTGGTCTGAGTATCGACATTCAGAAACGTAATAATGAGACAGGACTGTGGTAGTCAAGTGGTTAAGGTACTAGACTGGTCCAGGACTCAAAGAAGGTCCATCTCTGCCAAGCTGCCTTTGCCTCATTGTCCAAGACCCTTAACCTCCACTTGTTTGGACTTTAAGGTTGTATCAGATATAAGACCATATTCGAAATGTCTGAAAGCGAATGTACTTCCATAATAGATTAACATTCATAGTTAACATTGTCCCTGTAGGTTCTCATATCCTCAGTGGGTAGGTTTTGGGTGAACACAGGGGAACTGTGACCAGAATAAGCAGGAAGAATAAACCAGGGGGATGTTTTGCTTTGTTGGAAAAAAAGTTAAAAGTTTCAATGAAAAGGCTAATCCTATTTGAGCAGTTTGACGGCTTTTGTATGGGAACAGGCAAAGACTAAAGTGCATTACGGAAGAATTTATTCATCAACACTACTATACATAATAATTGTACTTGTTACACACTGGTGTATTTATTCACATCGAGTTGGTTTTTATTGGTTTTAGTCATTTTACAAGAGCAGTAAGTCACTCAAGGCTCTGTGTTCGTGATTTTGCTTAACATCAGCAATAATGACAGTCTAACACACAGCCTCGAGTGGCTTATTGCGTTAAAGTAAATAAAAAAAAACATTTGGTGCAGTGATAATCAATATTACATTACTTTCATTAATCATTCAATCATTTCAAAGCCCTAATTTAAACACACCACTATGCTACAGTGAATTCCATTTTTAAAAATTGTTTGCTCACCGTGTTTGCAGTGCAGAGTGATTTTCAGCCGACTATTCTCGCTGTTCATCTCAATACGGCACTTCTCCACTGAGCGTTCAAGAGCGGAGAGAGACCTGAACGCAGTCTGCGCACTCTGTGTGAGAGAGGGGGCCAAAGTAGAGTGTTTAACTATGTAACGTTCGACAAAAATGTTTTACGTTATGTTGATAACTTTTGAAACACAACAGGAGTTGCAAATCTGTCTGCGGCAATCAATTTCGGAGACAATTTTGGTCTTCTTTGATATGCTACATGACCACCTTTCCCACTGGAAAGAAAACTTTTGCAATGTGGGGGTTTTCAATATGGCAACCACGTTCTGGACACAGCCTACAGGATAGGTCCCCTCACCCATTACTAACTGGCGTATTCAGAGATATATACATCCTGTGTGTGTGTGTGTGTGTGTGTGTGTGTCTCCAACATCTCCAACATACTCAGCATGTGAAGTAATAATACTGTAAATAAGTTCTTACTAAATTCTAGTCAACGTTTGAAGAACTTATCCAGTGGGATCTGATACCTTCTCTTGACGGACTGCACTTGAACAAAATCAAGAAAGTGGTGGGCGTGGTCACCTCCCGCTGGTTTTGCTCTTGTCAACACAACTTTTCTGGATTTCCTGACCTTTGATAAAAGCATAAATTCTCCCGGGGATCCCAAAAATCCTCCCATATCTCTCTGAAACACTTAGTATCCGCTCTGAGTGGCGACTTGTGGCTCTTTGAAAAACAGCTGGCCAATCAGCTCACCAGGCTGATATTCAAAAATAGTGGAGAAAATCCAAAGAAACTTTGTTTTCCTGCATTACAGCATGCAGCTCATAAACTGGGACGACTGAGTGACTGAAAACCAAGACTGACTGAATGTTCTCTCAGCATGAGTGAAGCCATTTAGAAGATGAAAACTTTACGTCCATCATACAACTTGCTGTTGTTAACTGGCCCTGCAATTAAAAATAAAAAGATGCTTCTTATATTATGGATCATGGTGTCGCATTTATCATCCTGGTCTACATGTGAACAAAGTGTTCGGCTGACGTGATTATTTTTGCTGACTTTTTAGCCAAATGAAAGGTGCGGAAAATAGTCAAAAAAAAACAGTCAGTTTTCTGCACAAATGAGAAATGTTTGATTGATTGATGATTATTAAGTCGAATACCAAGGGTAATAAGAAGTTCTGAAGTAGCCATAGCACCTAATATATTTTATTTTTATGCAAGTCATTGCTAGGGAGAGAGTCTCTCTTTTTGGATGCTGAAACAGTTATGATCGTGGTCACGCTGTAAACATCGCTAGTCGTTTGCCATTGTGTTTGTGTTTCATCTGTGTTGATATCTTATCCATGCTCCATGGTCTTAATGCCTTTTTGATTAAACAACCCCAAAGTTTGATCTCTACTTAATACTGTTCATCGTACAATGATCCAAACAAATGCCGAAAAACGTGCTCGCTTTAGTGCTGTTCCTGGTTCCAATTCATCATGCTCAAACGGAAACGTTTCTGTAACTTTTTGAAAACAATAAATAAATAAAATGACTCACAATAAAACGGTTTCACATCCTCTCAGCTTCACTGAGAGATCAACTAATTAATCGCGAGGAAGTTTTTTGTGTTTATCCCCATGGCGCCGATGGTACATCCTGACTGTTACCTTGATGGGCATTTTGCAGCGGAAGACTTGATCGGATGGCGCCTGGTACCTCTGGAAGAAGAGCGGAGACAGCAGGAAGCAAGCGAACGCTGATCGGGAGGAGTTCACCGCACGTAGGGTTAACTAGAGAACAGGAGATGCAAAGTCACACTCTGGAATGTAGAATTATAACAGCTGCATAAAAAGCTCAAATCTGTACAAATCGTATTGTTCAGGGACTTGTTCCATTCCCTGTCCCGCCCTGCACCAGACCCAACTGGTCACTGGTCTAACCCTGCACGAGGCCAGGGAACAGCAAGAACCTCTTCATACCTCACCTCGCCAGATGTGGAACACGAAATGGAGCGGCTGGTACAGGACGGGAAGGAAGTACATACAATAGGAACAGTAGATATGGTACCTGTGGTGTTTCTATGTTCCTAAAATTCTGCCTCAAGACGGCCACCTATGTTCAGGCCCACTCGTGAAATTGAAAGGACTGCCCCGACACACACGTCTTGATTTATCCGTACACCAGACATGGACACTCACCCCATCTTCAGTGGGTTCCAGGTACAGTTCATCTCCAATCCTTGACAGAGAGTGGATCGCTTTGGCCAGCACTGCAAAACACAGACTGCATTCAGCTTTCTTTCAGAAACAGTATTTCAGAAACTGATGATCTGTGGATTTTCACACAAGAATAGTTTCAATTCATCCATCCATTATCTTCCAATTAATCCACATGGGGTCACGGGGGCCAGCCGGTGCCCACTCTGCAACTCTGGGCGCAAGGGCAGGAACAACCCCAGACGGGGCGCCAATCCATCGTAGGGCGCGCACACACACACAAAGTATGCAGAAGAGCATCTCTGAATGTCAAGCCCTGAATGTCAAAACTTAAGGCAGATGGGCTACAAGAACAGAAGACGACCCCAGGTGACACACTCCAGCAAGGTGCATCTATTAAAGTGGCACGCACGTGAGCAGTCAGGAGAGCATCTAACTTGTTTGGACTACAATTCAAGACTGAATTCACCTTTGACGTTTCCTCCAGTTGCTACGCAGTCCATTCTGACACGCTTGCACATGCAACAAATGTATACTTATTTTTAAACCACAAATAAAGCCAATACATACATACTGAGGACAGAACGTGTCCTCAATAGTAGGTCAACAACTACAAACTATAGTAAAACCACTCGCATACTAACTACAAAACAATTCGTCCCAATCCAACAAACTGTTTACTTCACTTCGTCCCGCCATGTCGCGCGCTGTAATGAACCAATCAAATCTCACTACGCAGTTTAAAACGCGCCTGTTTTAACGGTCTTATCCCAAACCAGACCTGGCTCGTTACCTAGTGTGCTACCTAGTTATTATAGAACAACTGTATAGAGTATAATATTACGCTATAATACATCAAGTACTACATTCACAAAGGATTTGACATAGCCTCAGTGTTTAAAGTTTGTAAGGAAAAGAGATTAAAATGTGATGTAGAACACAAACCGGACACATTCCAAATGACTGTCTAGGGCACCACACATAGAAGCTATGTAGGGCACCTATATAGGACTTGCATTGACTATCATTTGACATGTGGCCAGTTTGCGAGGAAATCCTTTGCACGTAGAACGACATTCAAAGACATAAGCACTTAATAAACTGTTAATTAAGCAGAATTAATTTGTATCCCATTGTTTTATTGCATTAAACAAATAGCATATTGTTAATTAAATCGGCCTTAACGTACTTTAAATGTGGAAATGGGGGTTTGTTTGCGACAGCTAATTCCTTTCTTCACATGTGCAATGTTTTGTAGTCAAAGTTGTTTTTTTTATGTTTCCAAACCTTATGACATAAACATTAGGCAACAAAATTAAATAATATGTTTTTTATGAGTTACGACCTGATCCAGCTGGACCTGTAAGAAGGGTTAAAATGTTAAACAAGAAAATGTAAATAATATAAGCTTGACTGTTCTCTAGAGACAGGTGCCAAATTCCTCACGACACACCTAAAATTTTGTAATAGTAATGTTTATATTGATTATCATAATAACAGTCATTTCTATCTGTCTACACTGTCTGTAATTGTCTTTTTCTTTCTTTTTTGGTTTCCTCCAGTTTCCCTCCATCTCTTACAACATGTCAGTAGGCACTTTTTGGCATACTACCTGGTGTGGTGTGTTGCCAGAGTATTCCTGCATTGGTGTGATTGAATAATAATAATAATAATAATAATAATAATAAAACATTTACTGATTATAGTGGTTTATAGTAGATGCTTGTGCTGACAACCGTCTATCGTGTCAAGTAAGTTTTCATTCATTCATTTACTGCTTATCATTTACTTATCTGCTTATCCCAGTCAGGGTCGTGAGAGAGCTGGTGCCTAGCTGGGAGCACAGGGTGCAAGGCAAGATCAACCCTAGACTGGGTGCAAATCCATCGTAGGGCACATGCACTCACACACACCCATACACAAAGGGCACTAACACCTAATGTGTTAACCTAACACATATGTCTTTGGAGGTGTAAGGAAACCGGACTACCCAGAAAAAAGGGGCGCAACATCCAGACTCCACACAGGAGGAGCCCAGGTGTGCGATCAAACTCAAGATCTTGGGCCCGGTGAGGCAGTAGAGCTAACCAATGCGCCACCGTGCCGCCCGCTGTGGCATAAGGGTTATTCGAGGCCCTGTCAGGAATGAAACAGGCTATGTAGTTAGGTATGTTAGTGCCACAAAGGGCACAAAGAATTGGCAGTGGTACAAAGAACTGGAATGAGACTTCAGTACTAGTAGCATTTCTTCAATTAAAAGTGAAAGCGATTTGGGATTCCCATCCATTAAAAAGTTACTCAAATATGAATATTTGGATGTTGTAAATGTGGAAGTACTTTATATAATAGTGGAAACATTTAAAAATGTATGCATTCTGTTCGTATTCAAACAATTTATTCTGTCTTTCCGTCACCTAAATATGTGTTTACTTTATAAATCATTACGTTATCAGAATCACGGTGCGTAAAATGACATCCACACCCACACAGTTTATGACGCATCATCTTACGAATCGCCCAAACAAACTTCAGCTTTGTTGCATTAAAGTAGCAAGACTTTAGCCCCTCCTTTTAAACCACCTTTTAATGATATGTGTATTCATGTGCATGAGCGTATTGTGCACTTTGTTCTATATTAAAAACGGTTCCAGAACACAGTTAAAATCAGAGATTCTTTTAATGTGGTACAAAATGAAGAAAGCATCAGTCTATGTTTGATAGGGGCCAGAGAATGGAGAGAAGTGCAAGAGTGCAAAGTAGAGATTATGCCCAGGAAAGAAGAAATGGCAACCTGACACACTAGTATTTCTTGTCTGGCTGGGTTTGTCACACCTCTCTGAACACACTCCGCTGGATTACCTGTCTGCATCGGATGTGCACAGATCTTTCGATCAGAAATGAAAGGTAGAACCTCTATAAGAAACTGCTGTGTGTTGGAATATTCAGATTTTTTCAATGATGGATGATACAGTTACTCTGAGGTCACTGTGTAATTAAAAAAATACTAGAAGATCTGTTATACTGAGGTAAACTTTGACATTTTTGATGAGCAACTGAAGATTTTGGTGACAAAATGGGAGAATCTAACACACGTCAGGATTTGATGTAACTTTGGCTTTGGCCAGACATGGAAGGTCATGGGACTGTGAGTATACACACCATTTATTACTGTGAATGTGCGTGCAATATGTGACTTTTAATCTGTGTAAATGGCGGAGTCAAGCTCTGTTTCGGACTCGCAGGTCTTGTTGCATTCAATGCTTCAAAGGCTGAAGCTTCAAACAAACAACGAGAATGAAAAACAAAGCCAAGAGATTCAACAGTCACCATCTACGCAGGATAATCACATCACAGCCGGGACTCCGACTGAGACCCCAGTCTTCCGGTTTAATGGATCTCTGGACACCAATCACGAAGGAAATGCACTTTCTACAAACTCAACCCGTTTGGACACTCCGTTGGCTTTATATTCTCCAGGTTTGAAGGATGAAATTAAGCCTCTTTTTAAACAACCTGACAAAGAAACTGGAATATTTACATCACCAACTCCAAAACCGCTAAGATGGGGCTTTCTCAATAACTACTCCAAAAGGAGTTATGACATATCTTCCCACACCGATAATGTTGGGCCATCAAAGTGGCAATGGAAGCAAAAACCGAGAAAGATGAATAACAGCTCTAGTGTGTCATCCTTACAAAGCATAGACACTTCAATCCCAGCATCAGCTACACCAGGCAACCAGGAACAGGGGCATGTGGCAAATTATGGGGGTATGGGACAGAAGAGGTGGACCCAGAAGGCAAAGGAAAGATGGAAGGATTGGCACAAGAGTTTAGAGAAAAGAGTACTAAAAGATGACCAGGTAGCAAACGTGAGTATTTCTCTTTTTTTGATAAGCCATATAAAGACAAAGTGGGATTAATATAATAATAGTATAATAATAATAATAAGTGTATAATATTGATTGTATGTGAATCTATGTCGCAAACCAACACAATATACGTGACAACACTAGATAATTATTTTTCAATTGTAACATTGTAAACTTTAAAATCAAAGTACGCAGATAAATAGCGGCAAATATCGTAGTAATTTTTTGTGACAGCCCCCTTAATGAGTCAGAAATGTCAATAAATAATGGGAAAAAAATACAAATAAATAAATAATGATAATAATAATAATATCATTTAAACCAACCTACATATTACTTAAAATACAGGATGTTCAGTAGGAATTTTGACACCTTTAAAAGCAATGCAGTTATAATGGAATGAAAGAGAATACGTATCCCATTGCATGTCTACGTCATGTCACTGTGCATAATTAAAACCAAATATATCAACTCAACAAATATTACTCATTTATTTTCCAGCATATCCTAGTTTGATACTGTCCCAATTAAAACCTGAAATGTTTGAAATGTGTTCTGCTTTCTTTATACAGAGCATTCCATCATCACATTTTCCCCAAACATTGTCAATTGAAAACCACACAGCTAGCACAGCACTCAGGGTGGACACGGGTTTCCAGCATCAGCCAGTCAACGATGGGACCAAAGAAAGCCCTCTCAGTTCACCTGACCACCTGAGGTACAAGAATTGTAATGTAAATATAGACCAATTGGATTCAGAGACGCTCAACAAGCATTCTTAGTATCTTTACAAAAGCAAACTGACTCACTCACAGAATGTTAGATTTCTGGTACTGGAGTTATTTCAGTTACGAGTAGCTGTACTCAGGATTTACCTTTTGAGAAACCTGTTCATTAATCTGTGCTATACCACTGGCTGTCAGACATTTTTTCCTTGCCTAAAGCGATGCCATGTATGGTGCTGTGAACTTCAGAAGCACATAAACCATTGGTGCAAATGAGAATACGTTCCATTTGACTTTACGTTCTAGTGCACAGACTGCTACTGAAGACCAGTCTGCATGTTCTGTTGTCGTGTGTGACGTCCAGGGATCCTGAATTCAAATGTCAAGGGTAACCCAATATGTGGCATCTGCATCACCAAATTGGGGTCAATAGGGTCAAACCAGAACAGAGCAGGGAGCAGGGAGCAGGGAAAAATACAGTGGCCCTGTCTTCTTGTGGCCCTGAGGAGTGCCCATGTCGAGTGAACAAAGAGTTGGCATATATAAAGTGAGATGGCTGTGCCATGCGACCTTTTTAACCGAGCATTTCCAAGGAGAGACATTGAATCTGGATGTAACCAGCACACCTGTGCCCCGTTCTGTCCTAGGAATGGCATCATCACAAAACAGTCACAAGTGTAGACAGTCAAGATAAGTCAAGTGTGACCTGTGAGGGGGCCATCCTTCTTCTGATAGGGTCTCATGACAGGGAAATCAGGGCTTATTAGGGCTACACCCCTAATAGGCAGATTGAAATGAGACAGAAAGCAAGGACAAATTGCTCCTTTCATTTTGGGCCTCTAAAACACCAGGAGTAGAGATGGAAAAGAGAAAACCACACCCATTTTGCTGCGAGGGAATTTAATACATTCTCGAAATCTGCAAGTACAGTGCAGTGTACAGAGTGGCGGTTGGAACCTGTTGTTTTCATATCGAAACTTTCATCTGTGAGAACGCAACAAAACAAACACAATGTCTGCGGCAGAACAAAAGTATGTGAGTGATGGTATCAAAAATGGTTCGGTAAAAGTAGAACCATAAGTCGACCTGGAAAGGTGTTGTGTTTGTTGTCTGGTGTTTGCTTTTTATAGTGTTGTAAAGATACAAAGCCCGTCTCACTAAGGTATTTTACGTAAAAATGTTCCCACACCCTTACCTGAACAGCTTCCAGTCATTGAGCAATGTCACACACTTACCAGTGTGGTTTTCTACGGTTAATTCAGAAGGGATGGGCATTATAGCGGTCTAGGTAAAACACGCGCTCTTGGAGACGAGGAGATCTAATCTCTGAAGCTTTATCAATGTTGTTTAAAGATTGGTTTGTATTTTTATAGGAGATCTTTTGGTGAGAAACTACCTAGGCATGTGTTTTCAACTGATTTTGTATTTTACGAAAAAATCTTAACTTTAACAAAGTGACTAACACATTTACTGTTCGATTACACACGTTGATACATTAACCTCTATTGTTTTGTTTTGGCAGTGAACCTGTATTCTCGTTAGGCCCAATAAACCTAATGGAAGAGATTTTCACTGGTCCGGAGTGGGCCAAGTTTCTCTCACCAGATAACAACAGGCACTCAGAGTCCAACTGCGACTTTCAGGAGCAAGCAATGCAAACACCAAACCTCATTAGTCAATCAAGTCTACAGGAGCAAACTTTATTCAGAACGTCGGATTATGAGGACCCCAACTTTCAGTCACAAATGAACTCTGGGGGTCAATGCATGGACACCACTCAGTGTGCCTTCAACCAACTGAATTTGCCCCCTAGCAATAACCTACACCAGGGCCAGAACGAACTGTCAGATTCAGGGTCAAACCAGTTGGAGAGCATGGACCTGTGTGTCAGTCCATCAGAGATCAATGAGCCAACGAAGGAACAGTTGAATTATAATCCATGTAATCCATATAATCAGTGGCATGCTCATCAGCCATTGTCCAGTAAACAAATGCACATCCAATCACAAGGCTCTGAACTGCACCAAGCTCAACCTGAAAATGGTCATGTGGAAATGCTGCATGTTACGGACTTATCATATCTTCGGGTAAGAATAGTATTTATAGTAGTTAATGCATTCCACAACGATTGATGTGCTTCACATTACATCTGTAATTGTATTAGTTGCTAGATTAGTTCATTTTGTATACAATATGTAAAGCTGCATATAGCAGTGGCAGCCCATTAAACATGCTTTTTGTTCATGCTTTATGATCTAATTTGACAGCAGTACCATGAAGTGGCCAAACAACCATCAAAATCCACAGCAGAACTGTGAAATAATTGATGGTCAGTTCACAGTCAATTCATAGTAGAGCTGTATGGTCAAACTGCGAAAGTTCACATTCATTTACATTTCTGTCATTTAGCAGATGCCCTTATCCAGAGCGCCGTACAATTAATACATTCTTACAATCCAAGCAATCGTGGGCCTAACTATGGCAGAAGTGGGATTTGAAATCTGGACCTTCTCGTCCATAGCTCAGTACCGTAACCACTAGGCCTCCACAGTCCGCATTCAAACTGTCAAGCAATTTACAGTTTTACTATGAAATCTCACAGTACATTTGTCCTGGGTTTACTGCTAAAAGCACCTAGATGAACATTTTTTTGCATTTACTTTCTCATTTTAACCTTGATGTTCCTGGTTTACCTTACCTGAGGTTAGATGGAGCTGTTCTGATATCACAGGGCTGGCAGGAGTGGCTCTTGCAGTACTGGGGGGATTGTCGCCAGTACTGATTATCGCACATTTGCATGTGACAGCTGACCTGGTGGGAACGTAGCGCGGGGTCTAGTGGGCTAGCATATTTCATGGCTGCACCATAGCAGATGTCGTATCAAAAGATTGTCATTTGCTGGGCGGATTCTGAGGTTTTAAATGAACTGACTATTCAGGCTCAATCGTGATCATCTATGCTGCTTTGTGTTGCTTGTTTAAGTGTTTATCCGGAGCTGTTTTTGTGCAAGTAATATAGTTTTATTTTATTTTAAAGGAGTATACGTCATTGACACATTGACACAAATACAATGATTATAAATTTGACAGAGTCTGGAATCCATTAAAGTGAGCACTAGAGCTGTGCAGTAGCTTTTATATAATTTATATTTAATAATGCGGCATCAATATTGACGTGTTTTTTTGAGGAATAGGAATCAGTAGATTTATTCAACTGAATCACAACAGGCTGGGTGTCATTTTCCTAACCAATTAAACATATCAGTGAAATTAGTACACATCTTCAGCATGGTTTCTCATTCCTTCATATGATCTTATCTCTTATCTTAGTCAAACGACAATATGAAGAAGGAAATGTCTCTGAGTCGTAAGCGAAGAAACTGCCCAGAGAGAAGAGGTCTGAGTGAACAAAGCAGACCAGAAATAGGAGACATACAGGAGTTGAGCCCCAGTGCTACATCTGAAAACTTAGCTCTAAACCTTTCGGCTTTATCCTCCAGCTCTTCTCTCCAGTACTCCATATCCCAGGATTCTGAGCCATCTGCATCTATGGAAACTGTGGTAAAAAAGGTAAGGGCAGTCCTGGTACAATACCATATACAGTCGAATCCGGTTAATGGGGCCACATCGGGACGGGATCGTTTTGGTCCTAATAACCGGCTGGTCTGATTAATCGAACATGCCCTATGTGCTATAATTTATATAACATATTAAATGTTTATTAAACCTTTATTGTACGATTTACACGTATAGCGAACGTACA
>JAUZST010012162.1:0-11570 GCA_034779995.1 Parotocinclus haroldoi
TATATATATGCATATATTGCATACAATATTTGTGTGAACAAACAAACAAACACACACGCTCGCACACACACACACACACACACACACATATATATATATATATATATATATGACAAAAACAAAAGGGAAAATTACATATCTAAATACTCCAGGAAGTAATGGGTGAGGGAGCTATGTCCAGAACCTGGCCACCATGCTGAAAGCTGCCATATTAAGACAAGGGCAGGTTTTTCCAATGGGAATGTAGTCATATAGCAAGAATACCAAGAATTGAGTAAGAACAGTCTCATAAATCTATTGCTGCATTAATAAAAATTTGCAATGTTTTATGCAAGACAAATTTCAGATGTTTCATTGGACAATAAAGTTTTGTAAATCATTCAATCAATATCACTTGTGGTTATTCAAAACTTTTATATTTCATCACAGGTAACTGAAGATGGAATTGATGTGAATACAGCTGCCATATCATAGCTGCAGTCTTCAACAACCAAGAAAGCCAACCAATTGAACACAGAACTGTTCAATTCTGTTCAATTCTGTTTTCCAAATTCTGGGAAACCAGTACTGTAGATGACAAGCCCTTTATCAAAGCAGCATGTGACGTGTCCTGTGACAAAGATTTTGTGTATATATGAATATAATATGAATTAGTGGTGTAATGTGATTTGAAAAATTGTGTTGACTTGGCCTCCCAATTTTATAGATCTCAATCAGATAGTAATAAGCATGTATTTAATACTACAAATTACAAGAATAAGAAGAGTGATAGATATTAACATGCAACTAGCAGCTGTCTAGAGGTTTTCTACATGTGTATAGTTAGAAATCAAAATTTTATCTGCTTTAATATTAAGCAAATCTTCTTCTCCTTGTGACTGCTCTTGTAAGGTGTCACCATAGGCTGTCCCAGAGTTTGGACTGATTTGGTATGATCTGCATATTTGATTTGGAATAGATTTTACTCTTAATTCCCTTCCTGAAGCAACATTTACCATTTGTCCAGGCTTGGGATAAGCACACAGGCATGTGCACCCAAATCCCGAACCCCAATCTATTATAAATATAACTAATATAACTAAAACATCACTCTCTCATAAGTTTACATTTTAACTACTATTTCGTCCAACTTATAGCACAATCTTAGATTTACAACATGCAAGTGCTCCTATGAAACAATGCCCTGGTGTACATCCTGAACTACAGTGGAACTTGAAAGATTGTGAACACTTTAGCATTTCAGAAATATCAGAAATATTTTTACACATAAAAGTAGATAAAGAGATTGCAATTAAACAAATGAGACATTAATATTTTACTTGGTTATTTTGTTTTATAAAATGTTCCAATATTACATATATGTTAGTAGCAAACACAAGTTAGCCTTTTCTTTAAGGATAGTGACTTGCTCGTGCAGATAAAAATGCAAATAAATTATTATTAAAATAAAATATATTTATAGATATAATAAAATTTGTTTGTTTATTTAGTGTCTTTAATATCGCTATTGGCATCAGTGGTATATATATATATATATATATATATATATATATATATAGTCAATGCCAGTTTAGGGTAATCAATTAACCTAACATAGATGCCTTTGGACTGTGGGAGGAAACCAGAGTGCCCGGAGTAAACCCACCCAGACACAGAAGACATGCAGACACAACACAATAAGGACCCAGGCCCCTCTACCTTTAGATTGAACCCAGAACCTTCTTGCTGTCATGCAGCAGTGCTACCCACCATGCTGCCCGTATCAGTATATGTAATATCATTTTACCAGATTCAAATCACAATAGAATCAAAAGAGCATTATTGTCTTTACAACTACAACTACGTACGTGAAATCGTTGAAATGTTTGAAATTTCCAACACCAAATGACTACAAATGAAGATATAATCAATGCATAATTATCACATTTCTCTTATTGTAGGACATAACACTGAATGACTGCAATATGCTTACAATACCTAGGTAATAATGCATATCCAAATATGTTTTGTGATTTATAATATTTCAAGGTTTATTTATTTCTTCCCCTGTCCATCCAATGTTAGGTACATCATTTATCTTTATATGTAAAAATACAACATACATACAATAATATTTCAAACAAAGGCAGGCAATGATGTTAGAAGTGTTAACTTTTATCACATAGCATACAGTATACGCACAAGCTGATCTTTGTATAAGAGCAGGGAAATACTAAATGTGGTACTTCCCACCAGCAGTGTGCTTTTAAAAGAACAACACAACACATCACAATAAAATAACAACAAAACTGTCACTGATATTGATTGTTCTTCTTGATAAAAAGCTTTATATAAAGCATTTTAACCTAAGACTAGGATTCAAAATTTGTTGTAGCCATAAACATAATGAATTCTTTCATGAAAACTGTTTACAAAACATTTACCGCAACTGTGTTTTGTAGAACCATTGATTAAAAAGTGAAAAGTGAAGTCTATTTGAAGCCATGAAGTGTATTTGTATTAGTATTATATGTATTAGCTCTCCTGCCAAACATGGAGATAGATGGACCAAATATTTCTGATAATTGCATATGACATTGCAGATGTCAAACTATTTCGAGATTATGTACAGATTCCTTACCATCCATCTCTGTTAACATCAAACTAGTAGCTATTTATAAAGTCCCATCTCAAATGAACAGAGGCAAATATCAAACACTTACATTTGCATCTCTACAGCTTCCTCTATCCATCCCACATCTGCTGCAGTTAAGGATGTGCCAGTCTTGGTCCTTGATTCCATTGCTGTTGTCTACAAATCCAAGATTCTGCTTCGGAGCAGAACACAACGAGGAAGGAGCGTGAGTGAGAATGACAGTGGATGAACCGACACATGAGCTCCAGATGCACTTGCAGACCATAGAGCATTAATTTTAAATCGAATCAGGAGAAATTGATATTAAGAGGGCTGGGTGGGGCAAATCAGTTTATGGAAGCCCCAGACATGCGACTGGTCTGAAATTTCTCTGCTACATGATACCACTGGGCCAAAAACGCCCAGCTCTGGTTTCCTTTATAAGTGCTTTGTTCAGCTGAGTGATGGTATTCCGATTGAATTAGTCTATAGCACTCTGTCCATTTGGCGTATTATGACGGATGGACTTTCTATAAGGGCTGAAAACAAAGAGCCATGCTCTTTACAAGACTGGGGGTTCATCTTGATAAAGCGTGATGGGAAATGGTAATTTAAATATTATTTAAGCTTACATCGTTTTACAATGCAAAAATATAGGAAGCTCAAACCAGCAGTAAAAATTGATCCCAGTAATAGTCATGATTGACACTACCAATTCTGAGACACTCTGATGCTGTACAAAGCTAATTTCATAGGATAGCATGCTAGCCTATTAAACATATGTCCTTTCTGTTGCCGCCGCTATTGTTCTATTTTAGAAATGTAGAAATTGAAAGTAGGAAATCACTTAGAAAACTTAGGAAAGGGCACTTAGGTTCCACAGTGGCAATTTGTTGGCCCATGAACATGGATAGCAATGATCATATCCCAGTGATAAAACGACGGTGGGTATCACGGAGGCATAGTTGTCCATGTGTTTAGGAGAGGCTGCTGTAGATGGGGTGATCATTAGCCAGTGTGCAAACAGCAGCCTCTGCTGGGCATGCTTCCACCTGTGCCCTTTGAAATCTGGGAAATGCCCTCTAGGATAAACTTTTCAATTGTTTATTTTAAAAAAACAACTGGAGCAAGGCAGGAACACAATACATCTACTAATATGAAACCCTGCGTAACCAAACACAGTTCTTTTAATCCCTGCAGCATGTTTTGTTATATAATGATAAAAGTCACATTGTGTACTACACGATTGTATTCGCTCATACCTGCGGTGAGGATTCCCAGAGCTTTGTTTTATCTAATTCAGTCAGTACTGACTATATAAAGGAAATGTAAAAATAAATATGAAGAGACTTATTTGGGGGGAAAAAACAGCACACACATATTAAGTGTATTTAACTGATCATTTTCAGAATGAGTTTAAACTACAAATGCAGCAGAATATACAATCACAAATCAGAAAAAGTTTGGACTTCTTCGCAGTGCACCTTACATGTACATGACTTTTATATAATTGCAGACAGTATGATCCCAGGATATGCAATGTTTTGTCAGATCAACTTTATTTGTTAATAAACATCTATTCCTGCATTTCATTCCATTTCATTCCTGCAGTCTTCAAAAAAAGCTTGAGTCTTTGATGAGCAAAGCTGGGCAGAGAATCTCCAGTGGTCAACAATTATATTGAAATGTTTAAAAACTAGACTGGGAGGGGTTTCTTTATTTCAGTTCTAACCGTTTCTGATTTGACTTGATTTGCGTTGTCCGGAACACAGAGCTGGAATTTCCTCCAGAAATTACCTGAAATAATGACTCATCTGACCACTGTGTGATGGTCCATACCAGATGCTTTTGAGCCCAGAGAAGTTGTAACATGTTCACAGTGTCCCGGACCAAGGGCAAAAGGGACATTTAATGTGGAAAAGTAAATTAAGATTTTAGGTCAACACTAATTCCTTCAAGATTACATATTTCACAGATATAAGGCAAGGCAATGCAAACCAGTCAAACCAGAAAAAGTTAGGACTGAAAAAGGAAATTGCCAACAGTCTGTCTTTGTATACGTTCTTTTAAACTTTTAAACAATTTTCTCACGTTTGTTGGCAAACTAAAGATTCTCTGGCCATATTATCTCATTAAAAACATTTACTCTTATTGCCCCGTCCCAACTTTGTTGGAATGTGTTGCAGGTATGGATATTTATTAATAAATGCATGTGTTGTTGACCAGTTGAACACAGAAATCAGGTTCATACTGCTTGTAATGAAATAAAATGACTTGAAAATGCATTGCATTTTCCCTACCGTCCAACTTTGTCTGGCTTGGGGTTGTAGACTATTGATGGGCTTACAGAGACCGAGGAGAGTGGACTACAACATATTTGTGGCATTGTACATTGTATGGCACACTGTAAAAGCCCGCATTATTAATATTACTATTACTATTATTATATAGAATGATCTAGTAGTTTTTGGTAACATTAGATATATTGTGGTCCATCTGCCAACCTTACACATTTAACAGCTGGCAGACAACAGAAAAGGCTTATATGAAATGATTAGTTTGGGCTGAATACCATGAAAAATGCAAGAAAACAGCTCTTTACAGTTCAGGGCTTTTTCTGCTCTGATACAGCCCAGATGGGGTGCGTTTAAAACACAAACACAAACACACACACAAACACACACACAAACACAAACACACACAAACACACACACGCACACAAAAGAAAAACTGTGTTGATTACTTATTTTACTAAGTTCCAATAAAGAAAAATCATTAGACAGTTTGGACAAGTACTGTCTGTACAAACATTGCAAAACAGTATAGCTGGAAAGTATTATAGTATTATTCCTTTTAGAATAAAAATAAAATAAAATATTTTTAAAAACCCAGTGGCATATACATTATACATTGGCAAGTAAAACAGAAACATCTTTTAGAAATGGCCTGGATTGCACTTATGTCTTACGTTTAACACACTGATTAATCATAACCAGTTCAGACATCTAAAACCTCTGGACAAACAGCTTCTCCCCAATCCAAATGATCCAATTAAAATGAGGGGATTAAAGGTGTGGATTTGCTACAAAGACTTACAAACTGTGAGACTGGCCTCACTGTTCCAATACTTTTGGACGGGAGTGTACCATTAATTGAACTATTCCCATATCGAAACAATGAACTTTGAAAACTGCAGAGAAGCAGAAAGATGAATTTGGCTATAATAGCATTAATACATTCATAATGAGACAAACGGTTAATAAGGATATTCAGTAGTATTCATGTATTCAATATCTATGTGGCTACTCAAGCTGGATGCTTGTATCTTTCAGATATCACAGCATGAGCACAATGAGCGAGTTAAATGATAAAAACTATACATCTAGAACTCGTAATGTACCTGTTTATTGAGTTGAGGAAGGACATTATTTTTCATGCATGTTGCTTGGACGGATATGGAATATTTCTGGGACAAAGTATTGTGAAAAGATAAAACAAAAGTCAAAACTGCAGTTTGGCAGAGGCAAAATGCTAAAAGAAAAAGACTTTTCATAATAATGTTGGGGTTGTTTTGCTGCCTCAGGGCTAGACAGCTTGCAATCACTGAGGAAAGAGTAACTTCAAATTGCATCAAGCAATATTGCAGGAGAATGTCAGACCAAGCACCTGTTACCTAAAGCTGAAGAGAAAATCAACGACAGAACCATTAACAAAGCAAAATACATCTCATCATTGTAGAAATCTCATTATCAACTAAACGTGGTGCTACTGAGGCTGTTTCAGCCCATTACGGGCATGCGTCATTTATTGTCTGAACCACATAAGCGTTAATGTCTTAATATCTTAAAAAATAGAATTTGAATAGGAAATAAATAACTATGTATTAACTCTTGACAATGAGGCAGTTAAAAGCAAATAGACTGTGGGTTTTGCTTCTTCTGCCCAGCCTGTTATGCAAGATAATCAATATTGCAGATTCACAAAAAGAAGCAGAAAGAAACAGGATTTACACAAAGTCCAACATTCACTCAAAATCAGTCGAGCTTGTTAGCTCATGTTTGAAGTAGAGAATATTCTAATTCAGGTTGATGTGTTTACAGACTTCTTTGTGAAAGTCACACATTTTGTGTATGCTACTTGTTTAAAACAAGCTATAATTGTCTGTTTGTATTAGAGGGTGACATGGGAGTGGATTTTCATTCCTGTCCCATCCCACTCCCACAAAAAATAATTTTGTCCCGGGTCGAAATTAAATAAAAATTCCTGTCCTGTTCCACTCCTGGTAAAATGACTCCCACTCGCATCTCGCTCCTATTTTTCCTACTTATTTTAGTTTTTAGGCAATACAATTAAATTTAATCTTATCCCCATTCTTTATAAGATTAGTTTGTGTTCTGCGGTTTTATTTCAAAGGATATGACAACAGGTACAGTTAATTTGTGGTAATATTGGGAGAAATTTTATGCCTTAATCAAAAGAAAAATCCTTCACTAAAGGCCACAAAACATAAATAATACATGGCCTGTGGTCCCTATAGTTTTTCCTATGGGGGACCAGATGCTAAGTCCCTGTTGAATAAACATAACATAAAGTTGTATTTTACTCATTAAATGAGCAAGTATTTCCTTAAAACATTAGGGTTTTGTATGAAGAAAAAAAAGGGCTTCATGCTTTATAGATAAGTTGTTACTTCTGACTTTGCCTTGCAAATCAATTTTTACGTATTTTATCAGTTTCTGAGCTTGGCTACGTCTGAAATCGCATACTTTGTATTTGGGGACACTACATGCTCTCGCCTACTGCTTTCGTGTACTGTATAGTATGGAAGTATGTGATTTCGGACGCAGCCCTTGTGTTTACTCCCTCTATTGCTGCTGTTCTATGACTTCCGGTGGGAAGCTGTGGCTAGAAGCACCGTTGGCTTCTGGGCCGTATAGTTTTTTAAAATTGTGTTACTGTAGATTTATTACAAGAAAAAAACGACAAAATGGCGGTGCCTATCCTATGGTTATCTTTTGTCTTATTTATTGGTTCCCACTCCCGTTAACTTTTTTATCCTGTACCGTCCCAATCACGTGAGTAATAGTTAAGTTTAGTCTCATCCCGCGGGTATCCCACGGGAATCACATGACCCGTGGGATTCCTGAAAAAATGTCAGCCTCTAGTTTGTATATGGCTGTCCTACTGTAAGTAGAACTCCTTTGTTTGTCCTCATTTCTCTCCTATAACCATATAAATTGTGTGACATTCACTTCATTGGTAAATTAGCTCTAAACACAATAAGCTGCCCTCATTACTGATCCTCCATATAATTTAGTGTGAATGAGGTTCTTCTGTATAAACATTCTTCTTTTTCCTCCAAACCCACTTGGATTTGTACTTAGATGAATGAATATGTTTCATCTGGCACTCCCTCTAAAGAATTTATTTATAAGGAGGTGGTACCTTTTTTAAACTTACAACCATCACTGTCATACAAAACAATGACTGTGAATCTATGCATTCTCTTCACTGTGCACGTTAGCTAAATATACGTGTGTTCTTTTCCAGAAAGGTGCAGTGCATTTGGAAAATCATTATACCAATTGAAGAACTTCTTTTATTACAGCCTAAAATTAAAACCCAGTCAAACATTTTGTCATACAACATATATCTAATAAGAAACAAATGCTAGTTCTGTGAAAAATGTATAAATAAATGGAAACTTAGAACAATAGGATTAGAAAATTCATCAGTCACTTTTGAATTATAGTTATCATGTGCTTTGCACACCAAGATTTTTGCCCTTTTCTTTGTAGAAATGTTCAAGTTCAGTCAGATTTTCTGGTGAGCAGCAATGTCCTGCTCTGGTAAAGTTCATCCACAGATTTGATTTAGGTCACGGCTTAAGGACATTCATGTTATCTATCCTTACCACAGCATATGCTTTTTTGTTTGTTTTTGTTTGTCACTGTGTTTAGGGTCTAATATCTTCCCCAATAATTTTGGTATAATAATTGGTAGCAACGATTTTCTTCTATCCAGATCAGTTGTCCAGTATGCTATATGTTTTGAGGTATTCTAAATTTGGTTATTACTTGGATTGCGCTGCAAAATGGTCTATCATTTGACCATAAAACCACATCAGTGGCGGCATCAGAAGCACAAATTAGATCTTTGTAGTCCAGTTTAAGAATGGAGTTTGTCTACCTTAGTGTACCATTCCAATTTCTTATATGTAATATATACAGTCATATCATTATGTTACGACCATTCCTTGTTTCTACAATCAAATCAGCTTGATTTAACATATAGGATCACTTTATAATTCTACACCCTCATTGCTGGTGCCATCTTTTTCTGTGGCTGTCTGCTGGGGAAGCTGCATCAGGAGGGGAGGACCCAACTATAATATATAACACATCTCACCCTCTCCATGACCTGCTGGTCAGAGTACAGCACTTTCAGCAACCGACTAGTTCTAGTTCACCTCTTCTGCAACAACGAACGTTACAGACGATTATGTCTACATCCATCTCATTGTAAAACTCTTCTCCACTGTGTCAAGACCTTATTCTGCACTATGTACTAGATATACTGGACTCCACTATACTCTAGTCACCCACACCATATCACTATGCACACATACGGTAACATTCTGCACATTCCGTGAATGTTATATGGTACCTACTGGACTTCCGAAATTTGTTTCGGTTTTCGCACTGTCCCTTTAATTTCTTAGTGACATTCATGTTACAATGCCATGCAGCTGCTGCACGCCACACATTCTATTGTTTACTTTTTATACTCTTGTGCCTCCTCTACTGTTATGTCCTGTTTTTTTTAGTGATATCTGATTTCCCCCCTTGGATTAATAAAGCGGTTTGTCTGTCTATCTATTTAGCCACCCTGTATTTCAATGGTCAGGACCCCCACATAATGGGTACTATTTGGGTGGTGGATCATTCTTAAGGACACGTGTTAGTGTGTATTGTACTGATATGAGCAAATAAGACTCAGCAGTGCTGGTGGAGTTTTAAAACTGCTCGCGGTCACTGCTGAACTGAGAGAAATATTCAGCAAACAACATCATTATGTGACCACTGATAAAGGATTAGAGGATGACTAACAAAAACTATATACAGTGCAGAGTTACTGTCTTTGACATGTACAACTACAAGGTTGACTATAGATAGGAGTGCCTAAGAGTGGACGTAGTTTTTAAAATTTCAAGCATTTCTGACCACCCATTCCTGCGTAACACACAACATCAGCATCACTGCATTTAGAGAAACAAATGGACTACGGTTTGTAATAACAGTACTACACAGTGATCCTGTATGGTTAACAGGGCTAATATAATAAACAATGTAAAAAAAGGAAGGTCACAGCATTGATTTGCAACTGATTTGACTGTGGATTAATGTATATATCATCGTTATGTTATTCAATTATATCATAAAGTGGCCATTATTGTGTGCCCTACGATGGATTGGTGCCCCATCTAGGGTTGTTTCCAGAGTTGTCGGGTGGGTACCGGCTGGCCCGCAACCCCATATGGATTAACTGTTTAAACTTGAAACCAATTCAGAATAGTCCATCCACTGGAATGTTTTTATAATGAGAGTTTAGGCTTGAGGTGTGATGCACTAACAGGACTAGCAGTGTCATCCTGATTGCAGATTTGCTGCTTGTTAAATATTTTGTGATCGTGCTTTTGCAACTGCACAACTAAGATGGCAATGAAGTGCGGTTCATAATCCAGAAAAAAAATACAATTGCATGTTTTCTTTTTTTTTTATTTGCATCCAACATAAGCTCAGAATTAAACAAAGTAACTGTACTATGTGAAATAAAGATTTTAAAGACACTGGGCATTGGGATATTTATTCCTATAACCCCAAATCAGAAAACATTGGGACAGTATGGAAAAGTAGCAGTGTTTCTTACATTTACTTTAACCTATAGATCATTGTAGAAAGTATGAACCTGATATATTTAATGTTGTGTCTGTTCAACTTGATTACATTTGCTAATAAACATCAATACCAATTCGTAATGCTGTCATTCCTTTTCCCCACAATTAAAAGATGTTTTGGCAAAGAGGATACCAAGGGATTTAATGTTCCAGGTGTTATTTTATGCCATTCTTCCTGAAACATGTCTTAAGATGTGCAGTACAGGTTCAAATTTTCCACACATTTTCTATGGGGACAGGTCAGGCCAGTCTAGTATGTGTACCCTCTTCGTCCTTTATAACGTGTGCAGCATTTGGCTTTGCATTGTCTTTCTGAAAAATGCATGGCGGTTCCTGGAAAAGTTAACATCTCAAAAGCAGCATCTTGTTCAAAAATCTCAACGTGCTCTTCTCAATGTGTTGGCCTTTATGCACTGAAAATCATCTTGAAGCATTTAATATTATGCCCCGTAAGGGGGAGAAATATGCAAATCCCTTCAAGTCCATCAAGGAACACTTTTTAAACACTGAAATAATTTCTCAATTCACAAACTAGAGAACCTCTGGCACTTTCTGCCCATTAAAGACTTTAATGGATGCTGATTTTGTATCAGATTATGATTACAATCACCTGTTGCCATCACTTGCTTGAAATCACATTATTCATTTTTTTAGACTCATTACTTGCGCTAAATTGCATGCATCTCAAGGTTTGGTATGTGTTGCAGGTATGAAATGCAGGAATGGATTATTATTAGCAATTAAAATAAAGTTGAGACAACACATGAAATATCAAGTTCATACCGTCTGCAATAGACGTCCATGCAAGAAACACTTTTCAATACTGTCCCAACCTTTTCTGAATTCCAACTTTTCAATTAATATAAAATTAAAAATGTATTTCCATGTTGCTGTCACAGAATAATTTAGCAGCACTTATATATATCTCTCTCTCTCTCTCTCTCTCTCTCTCTCTCTCTCTCTCACACACACACACACACACACACACACACACACACA
>JAUZST010012163.1:0-11570 GCA_034779995.1 Parotocinclus haroldoi
TATATCCTACTGATACTGCTACCACAATAGTGGTGTACAGGTCAAATATTTTAGAAGCTATACATTGTTTATAATTACAAATAGCAGAATGCTGAGTTCAAGTGAATGTGATGGATTACATTAATTCCCCCCATTATCCTGTCTATCAGTATGGTTTGGGCTATGGCTGATAGACAGTGACATAGTACTGCTTTGGTAGCGTATTGTCTTTTTATCTTCTTCTTTCCTCGCAGTTCAAGTCCCGCTTGATATATACACAAAGGCACAATGACGGAATACTTTAACCGCCTGTCGTCAAAGACACAGACCCAAGTCAATGTCAATTTAGAGACACCAATTAACCTAACACGCATGTCTTTGGACCGTGGGAGGAAACCGGAGTACCCACACAGTAAACCCACACAGACACGGGAGGACATGCAGACTCCACACAGAAAGGACCCAGGCCGCTTCACCCTGGGATTGAACTCGGGACCCTCGTGCTCCCCACTGAGCCACCGTGGTGCCCAGTGCCCAGTGCCCAGAAAATAAGTTCTTAAAGCTAGTAATCTGAAATTGGCACCCTAGGTTGTACTAGTGTGATTGTATTCGTAATCCAGAATTTGTATTGCTTTAGGGGTTGTAGGTTGATGTGGGTGTTGTTTAAAACTATATATATATCAAGTGTTGTGAAATAATTTTATTAAAGCAGTTACTAATACATAGTATTAGTAGTTGTGGTTGTGGTTGTGGTTCACAACTAATGCATTTTATTACTTTAAACTGAACTTGAAAAATAAGCAAAGCAACCCAGTTTGCCTACATTTATCTGGTTGATGTCACATGGGAGTTTGACACCTATTCTGGAATCCTGTCAGGCAGACCTTAGGCAGGGCATTAGTACATCTTAGTGTTCCGAAATTGCACCACAAAATCAGATCAGCACAGATCAGATTTTGAACGCAGGTCATCAAGAGCTGACACTTCCAGGAGGTCCAAGTTTTAAATTAAAGTACAGTCAGTGACAATGTGTGCTATCTCAACATATTTGGTTTTGTAACAATTCTGTATTGCTCTAATAAATACATACAATTCTGGATTTGGTAGAATAAATATTTTTTTCTTTTATAACATCCATTTGTAATGCAATACAAACTGATTATGTTGTTTATTGTCCCTTATTGCACATGCTACACACGTGCACTTTATGTCGTGTATTGTTCTATGTAGCACCTTGGCCCTGGAGGAATGTTATTTAGTTTCGCTGTATACTGTACACCACTATATATGGTTGAAATGACAATAAATCACCAAAAAAACTGAACTTGAATTTGAACTTGAATGCTAATTGATCTAGAAAATTTATTTAGTCTTATTTACTTTTTTAGTGTATGTTTTGATTTCCCCAACAAATGTTAACCTTGAAATGATGTAATGAACATTTAATTCACTCTTGCTCAGTTCCCTGAACCACATCTGTGATTTCAACTTAACCACATGTAATGGTTAAAGTCAAGCCCTGCACAAGTTTTCCAGATGATTCCATCTCTTCTATTTCCCCTGGCTATGTGTTTTAAAAATGCTAACATCAGTGGGTCCAGCAATTACAGTTAATGGATATATGCTTGCGTTTCATTATCGCTAGCCAAATGAAAAGATTTTTTTTCACATTCTACCCCTGTATTGTTTATGCCCTGAGTGACATCTTTCATTTCCAAGTTAAGTTAATGAAGGAAAGAGTGCGGGAGGGATAATAACATTAGCATGCTTCATTATTACAGCCTTTGCTCTTGATTAGGCCTGTCAGTAGGCCTGCACATTCCCACAAAAACAACTGTGTTTGCCAAACCAGCCTAATTAGAACACATTTAATACACACAGTTTAATATTTTAGGTGGTCATTCTGTTTAACTCATGGTGTTGTGCATTATGTTATGTCAATAGAACACACTGTTATCTGAATGACTGTATCTATCATAGCTAACACAAAACATTTTAATGACCAATTAAAACATTTTGGTCTCAATATAATTACTGGGTATTATTATCGTTCTCTCATTTAGACTCCATTAATCAGGGACATTGTGCACCCAGGTGCCTCTGTAGTATCTCTACATAGCGGGTTCACAAAGTGTAAAGACCATTGCTGTAAATAAAAACACATTATGCTAGAATTTCCACAGCACATACAGCAGCTTTTCATCTTCCTCAGGGGATAGTGTCAATCTGTTTCTTTCTTTTTTTCACAACATGTGTCTTTTTTTAACCCTTGTGGTACCCCCACACACAGCTGAATCACAGTTCAACACCATACATGGCCCCTCTTCATCTTTCATAACTACTACCAGACCAGACAAAGACCACAATACTGTATACACAATGAAGCAATATTACATAATAACCACAGTAAATGTCAATAGTAGCATAGCTATGTTTTCATACAGTATGTTGCCATTACAAATAACACTGGCATGGGATTCAGTTGACATGCAAATACTACACAAAAGGGGTTTAGTTCCTTTAATTCACCATACTGTTAAAATTTTTTGAACACTTATGATCATATTCATATAGTCATGGCTGAAATTGTTGGCACCCCTTCCCAGAAAATGAAGTATTTATCCAAGAAATGTATTACATATTTTGTTATACACATGTTTATTTCCTTTGTGTGTATTGGAACAACACATAAAAAACAGATCCATGTGATCTTGGAAACAGAACCAATATTTGGTTGCACACCCTTTTGAAACAATAACTGAAATCAGTCTCTATAACCATCAGCAAGCTTTTTGCACCTCTCAGCTGTAATTTTGGACCACACTTCTGTTGCACACTGCTCCAGGTCTCTCATCTTTGAAGGTTGCCTTCTTCCAACAGTAATTTTAAGATCCCTTGACACGTGTTCAATGTTTAGATCCGGACTCATTGCTGGCCACTTCAGAACTCTCCAGCGCGTTGTTTCCATCTATTTCTGTGTGCTTTTTGAAATATGTTTGGGGTCACTGTCCTGCTGGCAAACCCATGATGTAGGACATGACATTGTGACCCAAAATCTTTTGGTAATCTTCAGATTTCATGATGCCTTGCACACAGTCAAAGCACCCAGTGCCAGAGGCAGCTAAACAACCCCAAAACATCTTTGAACCATCACCATATTCCATATTTGACTGTGGGTACTGTGTTCTTCTTTTCGTTCTTTTCCATTTTCGGAAAACAGTCAAATGGCGTGCTTTACCAAAAAGCTCTATTTTGGTCTCGTTTTCCCAGAAGGATTTTGGCTTACTCACATACATTTTGGCAAACTGCAGTCTAGCTTTTTATGTCTCTGTGTCATCCTGGGTCTCCTGCCATAATTTCATTCAAATGGTGATGGATAGTTGGCGCTGACACTGATACACCTTGAGCCTGCAGGACAGCTTGAATTTCTTTGGAACTTGATTGAGGCAGCTTATCCACTTTCCGGACTATCCTGCGTTACAACCTTTCATCAATTTTTCTCTTCCGTCCATGTCCACAGAGAGTAGCTACAGTGGCATAGACTGTAAACTCTTTATTATGTTGCACACTGTGGACAAATGAACATCAAGATCTATGGAGATGGACTTGTTACCTTGGGACTATTTGTATTTTTCCACAATTTTGTTCTCAAGGTCTCAGACAGTTCTCTTTCTGTTCTCCATGCTTAGTGTGGCACACTTAGACACATAATGCAAACATTGAGTCAACTTCTTTCCTTTTTATCTGGTTTCAGGTGTGATTTTTTTTTTTGCCCTTGTTACTTGCCTGAGGTGAGCTTAAACGCGAATCAGATGCTTGAAACAAAGTTATTTGCCCACAACTTTGAAAAAGATTTTGAAAAACAATTTTGTTCGGCCCATTTTTGAGTTCTGCATTAAATTATACCACAGTTTTTTTCTGTTGTTTTCTGTGGTGTTCCAATGCACACAAAGGAAATAAACATGTGTATAACAAAGCATGTAATTGCAATACATTTCTGGGATAAATTATTCATTATGTGGAAAGAATTCAGGGGTTCCAATAATTTCAGCAATAATTGTATTATATATTTTGTATTATATCTAAAGAGATGGGCATTAATGTATATTTGGTGCCTCACTATAACCTCCATTCTTCTGAGCCACTGATGTTGGATAATAACATGTATCTTAAATATCTGTTTACCCAAACACTTGTTCACTTTACCTCAAATTACACACTTTAAATTGCATCAGTTTTTAAATATATTTTAGACTTCAATTTCCTACCTCTCATTCCCTATATTCTGTATATATTTGTCTTTTGAGTAGCCACTTTACATTTGACTGACATTTGTACCAAAAACAAAAGTGAATGTGACAAATAAAAACCTTGAATTTCAAACCTTTAACTTGCGTTGCATGTGGTGCTATAGGAATGATGGTTTGGCAATAGAAATGTTGTGATAATGTTGTTTTCATCTGCATTAGGTGAAATGTTTGCTGCTGTAACACTAGACTTTCTAATTGCTATAATGGGAAATGAAGAGTCACAGAGGCAGTCACATCTGTGGAACATAAACAGCTAAATTATAGTCATATCCGGCATTGGTAAATGCATGGCATGCATTTCTGTAAGACTCCACAGAAGGCAGTGGGATCAAACCATACAGTGTGGAACAGAGGAAGGACAATTGAAGCAGTTATGTGTGGGAGTTGATGGGTGTGTGAGATGTGTGTGTTTGGGACCAGTTCATAAAAATCAGTCCAGCACAAACCATTGATATTGTTAATACTACATCATCAGCATTGTTATGGTTGTAACTTTTTATAAAAGTCTGAAGATACAGTATATATGTCATACTGGTCTTATATGCTCTTACAAGAGGATGATGTAAAACAGTTTAGATGAGCAGCCTTAGATTTATTTGTGATTCTCCAGCCCATCACATTACTAATAATGCTAAAAAAGGCACCTATAAAGATCCAGACTCTTTTTGTACATTTATGTTAAGTATCTGCAAATATGTTTACCACCCGCTCCTCCACACACACATGCACAAAGGAAATTAGATGCATCAAAAAGGGATCAGTTTGTAGCACAGAAGCAGTGAAGATTAAGGCTGTGAGTGACAGCTCTCATCTTTACATAGTGAGTAGTGGCTAGACCTGGACTTACAGGGATTACAACAAAACATAACTGTTTATTCAACCCACCTAAACTCCCAACGGGCAACTCACCACTGTGTCCATCACAGCTCCAGTAGAAACTGGACACAGCCATAAAACTGCTAAGGCAAGCTCCGAGAAGTGCTTATGGAGAATTTGTAATGGTCATGTGTGTGTGTGTACATGTATATGTATGTGTATATACGTGTGTGTGTATTATTTTACCAAATTGCCCAAATGTCCTTATTTGTCTTGTATAAAATAGTATTAATGTCACTACCATAACAAAAACAAAACAGTAGTGAGCAATGGCTCTCATTTCAAAGCATTATTCTAGAGAGCTCTTGTGACTGTGCGACCCACAGATTGAGCTTTATGCTGCACAAGTTAGGCCTTTATCAGCACCTAATTTGTACTACAAACAGTTCATAAAATAAATATGCATAAGTCTGTTAAAAATAATAAACTGTTTTTGTTTTTCCTTTATTAATTAAATTCATGGGGACCATATTTTAAGGATCTTCTTGTACCATCCTAGGGTTTAAGAAGTACTACTTCTGCCATCTTGAGGCCCACAACCATCTGCTGCCCCCCTGAGGTGTACAAGTAACTGCTACCATCTGCATCATGACTGACCATCCTGAGAACTACAAACTCTTGCTTAGTTTAATGAACCACAAGCTGCTATTCCTTTCCGCAGCACTATAAGCACTGCACTATAGAAGCACTGCTTCTTTTCATCTCTTAACTGCTGTTTTGAACTTGTGCATATCTATTCCTAAATGGGTTCAAACTCTTGTAAAGTAAGGTCCTGTATATATAATGGGGTCTCATTTTTGAGTATTTGTAAGTACCCGGTATGTCCATCTAAAGAATTTATGGGAGCATCTGAATAGACAGAAAGCAGTGCATTTAGGAATATCACTAGATGCTCATTGTAATATTGTGATTCATGCTGGGATAATACAGATTATCAGAAGTCGTGAAGTTCACACTAACTCAAGTGCTTGCTGTCATAATGGGACAAGGTGGTACATACCAAATCAGACCAAGTCAGAAATCTATTTTTACTCAAACTTGTATGCTGATTTGTAATGACTAACATTGTACAAAATTCAAGAAAAAGTAAAAGCACTATTGACACTTTAAATTTTTATGTTTTAATCCAGTGTAACCTGGTCAGGGTTGGATGCATCTGGTGTTTGTCCTGGAATTCATTGGTTGCAGATAGGAGCACACCCTGAACACAATGCAGGTCCAATGCATGACCTAGCTGGTGGCTCCTGTCTAGCAGCATGGTTGCAGTGTGATATCCCTGCTAGCCTCCCCTACATCAGTCACTGTCAAACTTACCTGACTGGACTGAAAGGCACTGCTGGGAGCAAATCCAGGTGACCACAACCCAAGCTTTTCTATATTAATCCTCTATAGCTAACTGTAATTGTATAGTTAATTAAAAATAATTATCAGGCTATTTTACTTAAAATATTAATTTATCTAAAATATTATTTTATCTTTAATTGATCTTAATTATGCCAACCAATGTGCTCCCTCTACTGAGTCAGAGTCTCTTTCCTCCGGCTCTACCTTTGGAGTTTTTCTTTACCATTGTAACCTTGATTGCTCACTAGGCATTGAGGCACGTCTTGGTAAAGCTACACAGACATGGTGACAAATACCAGTAATGTCAATTCTGTAATTTATGTTATGGCATACTTTGTTCCACATATAAACAACGCTTACGATTTACAGTATATGGCAACAAGAGCTGTAATTCAATTATATGGTTATGAAATAAACCAAAGAAAAAGATTTCACTCAAGTGTACATGTCACCTGTACAGTATCATGTTCTTAGCTGCTCTACTTTTGACATTTGAGTTTTGCAGCTCAAGTCAATTTCAATATATAGAGTATAACGTGTTGAGTTGTATAGGATATGATCAATCTTGATGGGAACATTCATGTCATTCATGTATGTAGAAGATTCCAATGCAATGCTTTATTTCAAAATTTGATTAGCACAGAGTCCATTCCCTCACAACTTACTTCAGACCAGTTTTCAGTTTTACATATCTATCTACAGAATTAGTCTGTTGAGTGTCAGCATAATGTAAATTGACCATGATACAATGGTTCCCAGGTGTGTGGGAATATGTCTGAAGTAGGGGGCAGGCAACTTATTTACAGGTGTACAAGCATTATTTTCTTGCACTCGAGAATGCACACTTTTCATGAGTACAGTGAGTTTGGCATGATCTCATGTACAATAATCTTGATTGAGAGAGTTCAATATGAATGTTCATTGTACTCATTAAATATATAATGTGTTACTGGTATAATCTCTGAGTACAGCTGTAAAAGTTATGAAACTGAATTAAACCGAATATTCTTTAGAAATATGTATGTACTGTATTCATCTTTAAAAATAAGTTATGGATATTTATGCCACCAAATGTAGTGCAAAATAAACGTGTACAATGTGTGTGTGGGTTCAGGTGATGACAGACAGTGGACCAAACCACTCTGAGGCATATAAAGAGGGGAATCCCTCAAGCCTTTAAACATAAAACCATGCATATGCATATTACTAGATATAATTTTAAATTATATAGGTATATTCACAATGGTAATATTAGGGAGGATGACTCTCTGCCACTCCTCCTTGATTGGCCAATTTATTGCCCGTTTAATATGTTTTCTCCACAAAATGTGTGATGTTTTACTTAATTTTAAATCAATGGTTTAATCTTATTTGTGTTTACACTTTATTATTATACTATATTTAACTACTTTAACTACTGCATTCAAAATGATATACTGTCTATACTGGGTGAGCTGCAGCCCTGGCAACACCCTCCTTCTCTACCTGTGATAGCTCTTGACATATATTGGTACATTAAAAAACAGTATTAATAAAATTCCAGAGTCAAAACAAAACACTATACAAGACACAACAAAAGGTGGATGGTGAGAGCTGCAGGCGTGCACACTGACTGCATCATTGATCTAATTTCTTCTCCTCTCTGAACTTTAGGTCACAAGTCCAAATTGATTTATAGAGCTCTGACCATCCCAGCTACAGGGTCTGCTATGCCCTTTTGGACTGAAGTCATCCATTTCAAAGGACCGGTGCAGCCACAGAAGCAACACTGGCCTGGTCACTCGTATGGAGGTTAAAAGGCCAATGTGGAGGCCAGTGAACCATGGGCTGCTGATGAGAGGGGTTGGGAAAAGACAATAAAAAGCCTTTGTGCATTTCCGTCCAGCTAATTGCATGACTAATTGTAACAAATCACCCTAGACAGATTTCAGTGACCAGTTTTCATATGTTATGGAAGTTGGTCTAATAAATAAGTAAATAATAAATAAGTAATAATATAAATATAAATATAAATAATAAATAGCTGCATTAATTTATTATATAGTATGAATGTAGTTAGCATGCAAGTAATATACAACATTAAAACCCTAATGAATAGGGTTATAGCTTAGAGCCAAGCAGTCTCTACGCACAAAAATTGGTATTATAATGGATTGTGTCATACCTACTGGTCTGAGGTTGTCATCAATCATCTACTTGGTCACCTGATCGGGTTTTGTATACTGTAGTGTAATGTGAAGTCTTGATTCAGCTTTGTAATTCTGAGCATTCTGCAATTATTTTAATAATCCTTCCCTAGTTTTTGACTTTTGCCTGCCTTTTATCCTTCTATGGTTCTTCTTGGATTCCTTTTCAGGTTACCAATCCTGGTTTTACCTATTTCAGAGAGATTGTCATTAAACCTGAACTACCATACTCTGGTGTTGTATGCAAACATTGTGACAGATTGGACTGAGATCTTTACAGCAATGCATTGTATTTGCTGCCCTGGACAAAATTGGGGTTTAAATAAAAAATGTATAAGTATTTGCAGGCACAAGCTTCATTCTAGGCATTCAAGGGGCACTACAGAGATATTAAAGTTGTATTTTAATATTTTGTTATATCATATTTACATGTATTGTACAGCAGGATTGCGGATTTGCTGAGAGTTGGCATTTGGGTTTCTGTATGTTCCTGGCCTAAATATATCATGAGCAGAATGGTATACATCACAATGCAACTGGACTCTTGAGCAGTAGAAACACATTATATGATATAAATGTGATTTCACACTTTACTGTTTATGCTGGCCAGTTCCAATAATGGGATCATTTAACGTAACAATAGATAATGACAGAGCTTTGACAGAGGTCTCAGCAGTGCATAGCCAAGTTCGTTTTGGTTGAAAGGTTTGAATCCCAAAAGCCATTTACCAAAAATATGCCAAGAAAATAGCAGAAGAGTGATGGCTAACTGCATATTAATACTAATGGATTCATTGATTAAAATAAAATATTTAAAAAATCACATATGGATGTTCTGTTTGGGTGTCTGCATGCATTATATGGATTATGACTGTGTGATTTCACAAACTTTGTATATGTTAAAACGATGCTTCAGGTCATGTACTGAAAGGACCTTCTCCAGTCAAACAACAGGAATTTAACAGGATTATCGGTGTTGTCAAATGATGAAAGACAATGGGAATGTTTTAACAATATTTGGATACTGACTCGTGGAAGAACCTGTCCTTTTAACAATTCAGTTTGCTTAGTACTGTTGCCATGGAGATCTTAACACATGGTGGAATGGGCACATGAAAGATTAGCTATTAACAACGCCCAACGTACAATCTCATGCAGTGGGTTCTGATTTTGTTAGTAGAAACAATTACAACCAAAGTTACAATATAGATAACTATGCATAATAACAGAACAACTTAAGTATTTAAATATATCTATCATCAAACTTTGATTTTGATTATATAATGAAGAAAGTAAACGGTTTGCAAATAACTACTAAGCTGACAGATGCTTCCAGGATATACTCAGACAGTACAGATCTGTAAATCATCAAATTGCTTGGAATGAGAGGAAACCTTGTCATGCATATCTAGATCTAGACATGCACTCATGCTGCCTCCGCAGTCTTGTCAGGCTGGTAAGCAGAGGGACAGTGGTGTTTATGAAAAAAGGACTCTGTGCTGTCCAGCACCATGCTAAATGAGACGCGTGACTCATCAGATGAAACAGGGGATTAGGTGGTAATGATCTGGCAAATGGTTTTGAAATTGTAATTATCTACCCTGTGCTTAGATTTAGTTAGTGGGCAGGGGACATAAGAGGGGAGAGGGAAAGAAGGGGGGAGGCTTGGGGAGAGAGGTAGAGAGACAGAGAGAGTATGAGACTAAAAATGAGAGATAGATGAAGGTTAAAATGTAAAGCATTTTATCTAAGCAAGTGCATCTTATCTTAAAAAAGCAGGAAAGTTCCTGCGATGGAGTGGTGCTGTCAATATTGTTGCAATGAATATAGCAGGCCTCGTCACTCAGACATTGATCTTCGTTAAGTGTAGACAAAGAGGATGCTGAGCAAAGATTGCTCTCGCTCTGCTCTCTCTAGCGTAAACACTTAACCTGACCAATCACACTGATACCTGTGCTACTTCCCTCAGCAGTGCTTGAGCACTTTTGAATGTGCTAAAGAACAGCCACCGAAAGCCCTCTAAAGCCTCCCAGGTGTATTATATTTCAAATATGGTACTGAGTAATGCATATTCATCATCTTACTGCCCATTTGATCCAGAAAGCAAGTCTTGGTTGTGCATGTACAACGAACATATAGCTTCTGATCTTTTACATTCCCCAAAATAATTTTGATATAAATATATTTTTGTCATGGAGGTACCAAAACGTGTAACTGGACAGATATGCAAATTGCACTAACTGAACATTAAATCATTAAATCAAACAAAAGGTTAATTCAGCCTTAGTTTGAAATGTTTAATCTGTATTTAGTGGCACTCAGCAGGCAACACCTTGGAGAAGGGCATACTTGACATCACCACAATAGCTGCAGCCATGGTGCAAGATGTGCATCACATCTGTGCTCTTCTTCTGTTCACATTTACACAAATCACCTTTGTACTTGATGAATAACTGTGTAAGTACTAAAAGAAATTTGTCTGTACTTTTTCTTTACTCATTTTTCTGCATTTTGTGTACAGCAAAAAACATCGACAGGCTAAAAACACTGAACAGACACATTACTTTGCTGTTATGAAAGAGGCTATCCTCAGTGGAATGTTTGCAAGTGTTTATTGAAGACATTTTTTGTTACTTTAAGGTTTTTAAAGACAAATACTAGGTTGAATATGGTAAAGAAACTATAGAATCACCCAAAGAGCTCAGCCAAATATCCATTACGTTTACATTTCCAGCTACTCCAAATGTTACCACCTCTACATGTTACCCTGCAGAGTCATAAAACTATAATGATGTGTTTGTGTGTGTGTGTGTGTGGGTGTGTGTGTGTGTGTGTGTGTGTGTGTGTGTGTGTGTGTGTGTGTGTGTGTGTGTGT
>JAUZST010012164.1:0-11570 GCA_034779995.1 Parotocinclus haroldoi
AAGAGGCAGCTGCTAGGACCGGCAGAGAGAGGGGTGTGGGGGCAAAAAGACGGGGAGGAGGGTGTGTATTGGGGGGGGGGGTGCTTGGTGTTGGTAAAAGAGAGAAAGTGTGTGTGTGAGAGCGAGAGAGTGAGAGAGAAAGTGGACAGTGAGGGAGATCAGAAAAAGAGAAGTGATTGATAAAGTGGGATAGAGAATAAAAGACAGGAGAAAAATAGCCAAGAAGAAATTATATAATCACAGACAGCATGGAGAGAGAAAGGAAAGAGAAACAGTATTATAACTGGGTGAATGGTGAATACGTTCGGAAAAAAAAGCACAGTAATATGGAAGGGCTGAACAGAGTGATGAAAAAGGCTAAATGACATATGCTGGTCTCTGAGAGCCTGAAAGGTGTGTGTGTTTGCTGGTTAGTGCTCAGCAGTACTCCAGCTCTCTGCTGCCCAGCAGGAAAAATCCCATCATTCTCTAAATTCCGCAACACATTCCAGCTCTGCTTTCACCTTGTGGCCTCACTCCCCCCTCACTTGTTCTTATTCTTGCTTGCTCTGTCCTTGCAGCAGGACCACTGGGGCAAAAACCTTGACTGTGCTCTTTCCCCCTCTTCAGGCCCTCTTGCCTCAAGTCTGATCTTTGTCTTCCTACCATATCTGCTTAGAGACATGCTCTCTACCACACACTGTGAACTAACCCGACAAGTACACTTCTAAATTAAACACCACTTCAAAACAAAAAGCAATGTTAATTCTCTTTTTCCATTTATAACCAAGCTACTCATTTAATTTAGTCACATAAAGTCACCAATATGTCAGCTATTATATTATGGATTACAAATGGCTTCACCAGCATTTAGAAGACACAGCACTATCCAGAGCAACTTACAACTGAGCTAAGCAGCTGAGGGTTAAGGGAGTTGTTTAAGTTTTCAGGAGTGGCATCTTCGTCAAGTCAGTAATTTGAACACAGCCTCCTGATTAGTAGTCCAGAGGCTTAACCACTGAGCCATTACCATTCCTCTGACGCAATTAGGCAGTCACAAGGCGGCTGAACATTCTTGGAGCACTAAATACCATATTCTGTTTACATGAATTTAAGACATTGCAGCAGGCTGGTGTGATTCTAATTGAAAGAGAAGAGGAAGGTCATTCTTTTCATCTAGAGAGAGGGTCAATGGAATGCTGAGTTCTCTGATTTCAACTTTAACACTGCTTGCATCTCCTAACTTTCTGTTTGGTGGTTTATGTAATGGTAAATAAAGCATTTATCTTCCTAAGCAGTTGCTAACTGCCTTTCTCTTGTATTAACCTATTAGCAAGTGAACCGAGTAGCCCATACTGTGAAAATTGTCTTGACAAGATGTTTGTAGTCTTTTAAAATTGGTCATATTGCCAGTGGAGTTTGGGTGTGCAAAAGTATAACTTATGGGACAAAGTACAGTTGGACTCAGACCTATGGACTCTCATGTAACTTTAGAAGATAATACAAGTACTTTTCATTTTACCGGCATACAATATTACAAATTTCCCATGGGAGCCTAATAATAAACATAAATACACATTCAGCAGAAACCGTACTTTAAATTTTGAAATGTGAATTTCAAAATCCCCAGTACTCTCCTGCATTCGGATTAGGAACTTGGCAGGGAGTCGTATGAATACTGGGAAGTGTAATAAGGAAAATCCTTCAATAAGTGACATGAGTTATTCAACTTTATACAATAATAATAATACTTAACTAAACTAAGCTTTTTTTTTTTACTTTGCAAGTGTTTTAAACATACTAGAAACATTTGTCTCAGTTCTCATCAGCATGGTTCTTCGCATACTTCACTTCACAAAGGGATTCAGTCTCACAACTGCTCGTTCCCAGTGAAGATCTGTTTTTCGTGTTTTTATTTATTTTTACATATATAGTACTGAGTTCTTAGTGCAAATAAGATACTCTAGAACACAGGCTGCAGTTAGCATTAGCAGCTATGCTAGCCCCAACCTGTTCACCCAAACACCAAATTCCTTTCACTTTCGATCCATTACTTAATGTAAGTTTTCTAAACAGTAGCAGCCTATCATTTGTTTACATGGTACCCTTTCCATATCTCTGCGATTATAGACTATAGACCACTCTACCAAAGACTTGCTAAACTCCTCAGTCCATAATAACTTATGATTGACTTATCGGTTGCATATCCCCTTTGTTGCATATAATGCCTAATACAGTGTGGATTTTCTGAGTGATTAAATTTTCATTATTCCTTATTGGAAAAAATGTGCTTGGTCATTTTCAGTCCCTTTCTGGAAGGGATTAACAACAAGAACTGAGCTACCACTGTACGTCCAAAAATTCTACTATAAGATGCATTAAAAGTATCCTCATTAAATACCCTGGACAAATTACGACAAAACAGTAATATATCCAAACTACAGAAACTAGCATGATTTATGATACAACACACACACACGCACACACACACACACACACACACACACACACACACACACACACACACACACACACACACAGTTTTGCAAGACCTTTCCTCCCCCTTAATGGATTTCAAAGAACATCTGCTTTCCATTCCTCAACCTTGTGGGATTTTCATTTAGTCAAGTTAATTACTCTATCAAGCTAGGTTCATTATCATATTCCTCCTAGTTAAAAAAATGGTGTCTCTGTGCAGGGGCTGTGGTTCAGCTCCTGCGCAAGTTCCCATCCAAACGAGCTTCTGTCTTTGCAACTCAGGAAATTACAGCTGCCTCTGACCTGGCCTCGAGTTCCTCACATATATCCTGTGCTAGGTGGGAAATCAGAAATCGGCTGTTAGAGGTTTCACTAGCAAGCTTGTGGCAGTGATCACAGAGCATGATGTCTCAAAGGACTCAAACATGTGTTAATGTTGACGAACAGTGGTTTAATTAATCAGAAGATGATCTTCATGTTCTAGGTATAATTCAAACAGCCCTATGTGCAAATGATGAGAAAAAGTTCGTATTGAACTTTACTAATCTTCACTGCCTGATTGAACCTCAATTGTAGATCATTATACATGCTCTTAGAAGAGGTATGAGATAAAATGATTTTTGGCCATTTGCTAAGATATCCCATATTTCTTTATAGTATATGTTTGCAAAGATTGACATAGTGACAGAAGTGCATATATGTAATTCATATATTGGTAATGCATTGAAAAGCTGCTGATGTTTAGATTTACACATGGAAAGACCATATTGCTTTGTGTCAATGGTATGACACCATGCCTTTCACTACGCTGATACGACACTATGCTCCTTTTGGGAACTCTCATCTTGGAGTGAATTTTAGATTAAGAATAATTGTCTAGAAACCATGGCAAGATTATAAAATCTGAAAAGTTAAAAGAAAAACATGTTTTGCCACAAAGCTACAGAGAAAACTACACTTATGACATTATAGTGAGCAGCCATGCGGCTTTGATTGACTAAAGCAGGTGCCTGACAGGCGTCAAAATGTTTTTATCAGGTTAGATATTTTCACATAATGCTCTGAATTGCATGTAGTATGTATTTTACATCCATCACTTGAGAAGCCTACATAAGCAATGTTGATACAAACCCAGCCTGAACACTCAAGGGGTTAATGGATAATAATAAACAGAGTAATAAATACATGAACAAGCTACCTGAATGTAAAATGACCTTTTCTTGCCACCACAGTTAAATTTGTCTTTTCTAAGTACAATCTGTTAAATAAATTATACACAGTTTTTCAGACGAGCAGCAATGCATCAGGGAGCAGATGGCTTGGGTGGTACACTAACTGCTGCAAATCGTCAAGACGAAAATGGATGCACTATATATGGGCATGACGCTGTTTGCAAGACTGAGATTGAATGGCAATGCATAACGCACTGACTATGTCCTACATAATTTATAAATTCACTTTCAATCTGCGATAAAGATGAAGTGACAAGTGATGGGACTTGTAAGTTATTAGGTCATGAATAGTTTTATGCCCTACGATGGTTTTACGCCCTGTGTCACAAGGCACCAGATTTCCCACGACTCTGACAAAAGGATTAAACAGCTAAAAAAAAAGGATGCTTGTATAATGAATGAATAGGGTATTTTCTGAAAAAAAAAATTTCCATTCGAATGCCCATCAGAGGCAGCACATGTGGCTGAAGAATGTACTGCAGTTATCGCTAAGCTGTTAGTGCACTTCAGATTAGTACCAGGAGTGACCTAGTGTCGCATCTGATGGCTCCCCAGATGAACAAACCAGTTCCCCCTTTTTTAAATACACTGCTCACAAAATTAAGGGCTATTTCAAAATGAATATGAAGAAGAACTGCTGGACAATCCGATCCTGTCCATGCCCATCTCTGTCAGTGTGTTGAACAGTCAATGTGTAGCACTCTCATCCATTTTAACATGCTTCTGTTCACCCCCATGATTATATCACTTGCTACTCAATCATGATAATTGAGTTTGCACCTCATTTTCATAATTAAACAACTTTCTTTAGTTAGCTACCTACAGTGAGAAGTTTAACCAAAGTATGGTTCCACCTTTAATATTACATTGCTATGTTGCTGTCCTTTGTTATGGAGCTAGATGACTTTCTTAACAAAGACCAACAACACAGCAAACATGTTTGACATTTAAGTTGTGTTCTTGTTTATATAGCTGTTGGGCTTGCATAGTGAAGATCGGGTGGTACATTAGAGAAACTCCTTAGGCTAGTCCTTCGCACCCTGACCAGGATTATCCAGGGTAAAAGCTGACATTTTTCTCTGTAATCAAAGATAGTTTTTATATGTCTGGTAAAATATGTTGGTCTGTCTGTAAAGCTTGCATTAACAGATAAGTGGGACACCCCTCCCCAAAAGTCCCTGGTCCAAAGAAATGTACATATTCTGTTACAAAAGTGTCCTGGAACTAGAAAGAAAATTTCTTTAGTTGCTGTTGATGAAATGGACATTAATCACAAGTTACTGAAATGTTTCGTTCAGAGAAGCACAATACAGTCATTATAGCACACTTTAGTTCTGGATCGGCTCTTTAGTGGGATTTCAATAATTGGAATTGCTCGAACAGGTAATAGGGAAATTCATGCATAATGATACGGAGCTCAGGTACAGTGAGGTAGTAGGGAGGTTGACAAGTGTATTTAAATCTCACAAGTAAAATTTCGGGCGTTTCAGTCTCCTGGATGGAGGTGTTACTGCCGAATCTCACCAATCAATGAGAGGCTGGGATGAGAGACAAAAACAGGAAAAGAAAGAGATTGAGAGAATAAATGACATATGCCCAATAAAAAGTGTGACTGAATGTGCATTCTCTGAGCGACAGAGGGTTAGATGGCTGCCACACTTGCCTGGCTGGCATGAGCACATGCCAGTTTCAGAGCACGTTTCTGCTCTAGTCTAAAATGCTTGCGCGTTCTAATGGTGCTGAGCACTCCCCCATGCCTCCTTTTATTACCTTGTTGACACCAGCTGCTGGTTTTTAAGCACTTTTAAACACGTGTATGAGTGGTGGCTCTAATCGCAGAATTTATACTGTTATTCGCCACACTTTGCTTTTTTGGCAACCAATGAAACCTTTACAACAGTTCTGGTTTTATGTATTCTGACAGCTGGTGGGAATAAGGCCATTTCCAGTGGAATATAATAGTACACTGATGAAAGCTCAACACACACATGACTATAACACTTGAAATACAGTTGACTGTGAAACAAGGTTTCTGTCTTCAAACTACAAACAACAAGCAGACAAACACACACACACACATATATATATATATATATATATATTAATAATAATAATAATAATATTATATAATATTATATAAAGCATCTGTGTGTCTGCTTGTAATTATATAATATATTATATATTTATAAATATATATATATATATATATTTTTGCTCTTATATGCATTGTTAGCTGTGAGACGTTATATAGACATTTATACCGAATCAAGTCCTGAATTTACCACAGATGAATTCCAGTCAAGGTGTAGTCAATTCTTAAAGATTAGAAATGGAGCAAAATAAATGGAAGACCCCTAGAGCTGGAATTTTCAATTGTCATAGCAAATGGTGTGAACACTTATGTTATGCAAAGTGGGTTTTTTTTAAAAAGAAACTGCTAAATATATCGTTTTCTTTTTGTCGTAATAAGGTATTGAGCACAGAATTATGGGGGAAAACCCATAAAATGTGAAAAATGTGAATTTGCATTGTATAAGCACATGTATGACAGTGTATAATTATTTTAAATATCTTATTATTTTATATTAAATGCTTAACAATGCCATTTTCTAAGAAAGAGGATAAATGACATATTAGGTATTTTTTTCTAACAAACAGTTAAGAAAATGGTTACAGTGTCAAACATTTCCCCGGGATTACAATTGGCTTTTTGTGAAAATGCTATCTACAGATAATTAGAAGCAAATTGTTGTGTGGCAAACTGTTGTGTGGCAAAGAAAATTGATTCCTCTGCCGAGTATATTTTCTTACAACAGAATGATTAGATTGTTGTTTGATTGCTCACTTGTGTTTTGTACAGGTTGTGCTTCCTTCCAACTAAATGACATGAAAATAACAAACCCTCTTTAGTTTTCTGCAACTCTATTTCTTGTTCCCATACCTGCACACATTGGAGCTATGATTGCAAGGCATGCTTGATAGCCAGAAATCATTTTCCATGCCTCTGGTGTAAAGGGCAAACAGATAAGCGTAATTTATGCTCTTTGAGATATGGTGCTACATTATCAAGACCTATTTAAACAACTGTATGACAGTGAGGATGCCACTTTCATTTGCACTTACCCTGAAAAAACTTTCTGCTTGACCCTGTGAGTGGGTGAGAGACACAGAATCATTACAGAGGCTTTTGGTGTGTGAAAAATGCAATAAAGATCATAAAGATATATGCAAAAGAATATATGAGATCATCTTATCCTACAGTTCATCTTATTCTACATTTATGGTTCATCACTTTTCCAGTCTTTTATTTACTACACCATATGTTTGCAATTCTCTGGCAATCTGCAAAAAGCTACACCAAAAATTATTTTGTTTCTCTTCTGAATTCAACCAAACACAAACGAATAATAAGAAAGCAGTGCAACCAACAACAGTGGAGTAACCTTGACCGCACAGTCTTCAAGGGCTGCTGGAGCTGGTTGGCGCCACATGAGAGAGCCGCTCTGATTGCACTGACAGTAACAATCTGCTAGATGTGTGTAGTTGTGTGTGCACAGTGTGTATGTGTGTGTGTGTGTGTGTGTGTGTGTGTGTGTAAGGCAGGTCCTTTGGTGTTTTGTAAAGAAAGAAGGAGGATCTAAGGCCTCAGGTAAGACAAATACACATACCAGTGAGTGCCAGAAACACCTGCTTAATTTACATTTCCTAATTGCTAAGGAATGAGAAGGAAAGAAAAGAGGAAAAGAATCAGAAAGCAAGTACTGACCAAAGGTTTCAGTACAATACTAAAATTCCTTATTATGTAGAAACACATTTAGAAATCTTTTGATATTGTACATTTTTTACCATTAGCAGCTTCTACTTCCTATATCCCACGTAATTAAAATCAGTTATGCAAATTGCAGTTATGCAAATGACAGAACTCACCATTAACTTCAGACCTAACTGTCTGTATTGCAGAGCTCACATCCCCAGGTGATTTAATGCAAAACAATGCTCATCTGTACTATTTCAATGACATCAGATGCTACATTCACATATGCAACTATGTGAAACTATTTAGGAACTTTACATCTTCTTTTAGGAATTATCCATCTTCGTTTGAGATGAGGCCATGCACACTTGCATGTTTACAGTTTTGTCACCACATTTAGAACCAGTAAATTCTATACTAATTGTATAGAGCAAATTACCTCAAATATTTAAAGAAATAAGCAGGTTTACTTTTTGGTGATACAAACAAGAAGACAAGGTCCAACATGGTTAACTAGGTAATCACACTGCAAGAAGGCAAATGAAAACAACACCTGAACTGGGTGAAGTCATGGCCATGATGGTTTACCAGTCACCTGGGGGAGCTCGGTCTCACTCACCCTCACTGGCTTCATTTATCCACCCTCCCTCCAAGACCAACAAAAAGTGTTTTGTTATCAATGGCTCAGGTTGCACAGCATTGCAGGAGTGGCACACCATTAAACAATGGTGAGAGCAAAAGGAAGAGAGTGAGAGAAAAGAGGGAGACTGAGGGGAAATTTGTCTACAGGGTCAAAAGTCTCAGATGACACAGGTGGCGCCGTTTTGCCGCTAGAGTCATGCCGTCATTTGGGCTCGGCTGTTTGTGAGGACGAGTAGTCTGCTCTGATTAGCACTAACGCGCTTGTAACGACACGCGGCAAAGTTAGTTACAGCAAACAGCTGGGACACAAACACCTTCCGGAGCAAGGAAGAGTCGGGCTGATTGGTGACAGCAGATGCAGCAGACACACACCGTCATGCTCTTTAAACAGCATCATAGATCCACATATGAAAGACAGAGAGTTTCTGCTACAAATAGACGGATTAGTGCTAGCGTCAAGAACCTAACCGACTGCTTTCAGCCACCTTTTGTGTTCTCAAAAATACTGTGGCGTCACCTATCTTTATAGGCATTTGAATATGACTGACATCTAGCAAAAGAAACCTCTGTGCAGTTACAAATCAAAATCAATCAAAAATCAGTGCAGTTACAGCAGAACAAAGCAGGCAGTATTTTGCTATTTTGCTAACAAGTCAAAAGGAGGACGCTGCCAACACAAGCAAGCTCAGTGTAAAACACACCTGACAATACGTGAGACATGTAGGCTGTCAGATGTCTTTGTTATGGTCACCTGTTCCCCAAGGTGACAACACCTGCAAGCTCAAATCCATGTTACTTCTCGTTCTCACGCCAAGCCCTGCTAAGAGTAAGATTTCTGCCACAAACAGTGAAGGAGACGGTGATGCAGATGGAGTCAAGCCCTCACCTTGACAGTGTCCTTTCAACACTAAGATTTGTTGAGTTACGTCTTTCATGAGCCGTATAACACCTCTAATCTATATACGCTACAAAACACAAATAAAAGATTGCATACTGTATGGTTTATATGAGACATCACTGAACAGAAGCTTAGGTCATTCTTTTTTATTGTATTTCCATTGTCTTGTGTATTACTAAGCTAAATGATATATCATCCCCAGCCTTACCTTCAGTATCCAAAATAAGCATGTCATCCCCCACCAACCACACACAGTATGCCTGGTGGTGGCCGGTACAACATTTGAGGAGTTAAATGAGAAGAGCTGCAGCACCTGAGGCCCTGGGCCACAGAGGATTCATCATGCAAGCTTTCTAGTAGCAACCCTTTGACAAAACATAGGACTAGATGCACTCATTGTTCTGTTCTGTTCATGTCATGGCCACAGTTTGGCCACGTTCTCGATGAAAAGAAATGATGTACAGTACAAAACATGACGTTTAAGCATTATGTACATGATAAGCAGAAATGTAGGAAACACGTATGCAGTATTTAAAATGGAAACATCGGAATAACAGCTTCTATAGGCCACAGTGGCGAGTATTTAGTGTGACCTCCCAATACATTTGAGCAATAGTAGTAAAATGGCAGCATTATTATGATGCCAAGTTGACTCTTCAGGGTAAAAGAAGGTTGGAAGTAGGGTCAAAGGTGAAAAGGCTGTTGTTAAATATGTTCATTATGCTCATTATAACTGCAAATACAAAAAAAAATTAAATGGTGGCCAAAAAAGACTTTTGCTGTAGTGTATATGTATATCTGTATATCAGTACTGTATATGTATTTCAGGGGCTCTCTTGCAAAAAATGGCAAACATATGCAGAATGCGACCTCCCAAGTCCATGTACCTGGAAGAATCTGGAAGGCCTCTGTTTTGATCATGCTAGGTGAAATGTGTTATTGACAATAGTTATATTGTTTTTGTTTGTTCTCTCTTTACACATTATCACATGGGATTGTTTTTAGGAAATTGCACCATAAACCCTTTAACTACACCTGCAATCTGGTCCGTAGTACATGCAAATTAGTACTCTTTAAGTGGCGTCTTTATATATCAGGTTCAGATTGTTGTACATTTGCTATATCAGGCAACCACTAAGGAAAATTACTAAAGTAAATGGCGCTAAAATGAGCATCAACTATCAGCATAATGATGATTATTTCTCTGAAAGAATCTCGTACCTCTCTACAGAAGCGTGAAAAGAATTGCCACAGCTACTTTCCCTGAGATTGCTTTCATTTTCACTGAGCTGCTTCACTGACTTTGTTCCTATGAATAACAAGACCACTTCAAGTGCTAATACTTAACTAAGGCCCACTAAACATTTACTCAGGGATCAGCATACTAATAGGTCATTTATCTAAGAGAAGTTCTTAGCTTGGCCCTTCTCTATCTGAACAATATGCTCTTAATGACAGAATGACAGTCCATTCTTAACGAGACAGTTTATTAGCTGTTAAACAGCTTTCAGCACAAGTATCAAAGTAAAAAGTTCTATAGTTGAAATGCAGTTACACATGAAACTTAACCTCCATACATACAAAGGTCAGGCGGGTATTTGAAATCGCTATAAATATGCATCATTAATGGTGATCGATTTCTCTCAGAAAAGCAGACATTGCTTCTCCTGTCAACTTGTAACCAAAACAACCTGAGAGCATCCCTTAACATATTTTCATTTGCTTTTGCTCTTCTGCTGGGACATCATGGCTATTAATTTCATTTGGACTTTATTAATTCACATTTCTGTTTTGGGTCCCCTCTGTCTTTAATCATCACTTCGCCCCTTTGCCAGAAAAGGCCTCAGGTGGGTCCAAAGTGGGGGGTCACAGTGTGTTCTTGCAAAATGGCAGACAAAAACAGGTAATTCATCTCAATCACACACTCTTGGATTGGTGTCATCTAAACCCCTACAGTGTTCAGTCATGCCAGAGCATGCAGCACAAGTTTTTGTGTCCACAATGGACTAGGAAAAAGAACCAACTCTATGGAAATTATGGTTCTTCCAACTGGGGGCGAGAAAAAAATGCACATGAAACAATCCGCTAAAATATTGAGGGAAAAGTGAAGAATGAAGATAAAAGACGTACATGCTTTGAGGTAATTGTAAATGTGCGATTGGTTAGAGGAAATGAAAAAACTGAAAATATTGAAGAAGATCAAGGCCACCTTAAAGTGCAGAGCTTCAAAAGCAGAATGGACAATATATAGTATGTGAGGACTTTTAACCTTATTAAAAATGAATTGCATGGGTCTAAACTGCGCATTGAGAAAAAGAATGGCCAATGAAAATCCACAGAAAAAGAAAAAAAAATCACACACCATTTAACAGAAATATACTCTGAGGTGCTGAACTCTGAGGAGCAGATTGATCCAGTTCAGACTGCAGGTGCATAGATATTAATGTAAATGCTGACAGTATACTGTACTATACAATGATTATGGCTTAACTAAAAGTGTGGCTTATTGGGGCTGTGATGTAGAAAGAAAGGATAAAACAAGGATACAGAATGAAAAATAATGTACAGTGATTAAGCACAATATATA
>JAUZST010012166.1:0-11569 GCA_034779995.1 Parotocinclus haroldoi
AACCATTATTGCAAATAAAAATAAACAATAAAAATACTAGTATTCACAGAGCATCTGAAATGGGAACAAAAACCAACAGCGTTTATTAATATACATGCTTTGTTTTTATGCCGCGTCACCGACAGCGACTTCATAAACATGGTGTGTTTTTGATGCACTTCGAAGAAGCTAAATAAAGCTCAACCACGGTGATAAAGCAAGAAAAAAAAATCAATACAATACATCACCGCTCTAATCTACGGCCTTATCCAGAGCGACTTACAACAACAATCTTAAGGACCTTCCTCAACGACCCAACAGCAGCAGCTGGGTAGAACCCTTGACCTTCAGATGCATGGTACTGGATCTTCACCTCAAGCCCACCATAGTCCCATTAAGACCCTTAGATAAAGAGAAGAATCCTGCTGAGAGGCTCTCAGAGCTGGAGGGGTTATGGATCGAGTATCAATGTTTTATTATTATAAAGTACTAAACGCTGGGAAGCCAATACCGGAACTGACTGGATCTCTGATGCTCTGCCAGTCTGAGTTCTGAGGTCACATCTATGAAGCTGGCATTACTGGGTTCTGGACGAGCCGACTGCATTGTGATTCAGGAGCCAAAGCGGTAAAGCTGCTGAACCAGCGCTGCAGCAGAACACAGCCTTGCATGACTACAGGAAGTGTGCCAACTTACTTCCTGTATAACACTGTGACAAAGTGCAAAACAGAGACCCACGCAAACACAAAAGGGCACAGGCTTTGGTTCCTCAAAAAAAAAACAGAACAGACAGGCCGAGCGTGACATTGGTGGCGCCTGTGGACCAAGGGAGGATTTTTTTCCTTCTGATTTGGAAAAGCCATCAACACTGCCAAGTGTTTGTGCATTATTAACACGTTCTAAAAACTTTTAAAGAAGTGCACGCAAAAAGCAGGATTATCTACACGCTTCAAGCGAACCCGTTTTATTTCTCCAATGTTTTGAAAACTATGCATGATGAGAAGCCTGCAGACACCCAAACGTGGGGGACGGGGGACGACGACACGAGGACAGGATTCGGATGAAGCAGCGATGGAAAGAGAGAAGGCTCAACGGAAGAAAACATAACGCCTGAAACCACACGCATTGATGGAATATCTCAAAAAAAGGAACTGATTTCAAATTGCCTCTCTCGCCTCTTCAGACGGCGACTCCCTTCCCTGGCCCCCGAGCAGGAGTCAACACGCCCGACCACGGGCATCCTCTGAGATCACAAGATGTCCCACTGTAAAGGATAAAGATCACCCCTTACGTGACAGAACGGACATGAAAGCATTATGCAAACTGAGCATAGCGCATAGGGAGCAAACTTTTGATTAGAATGACACACTAATTTCGTATTGCCAAAAATATTAGTCCATTAGGTAAAAGGCATGTGTGAGAAATATGACTCTACTCATTTATTTAATGCCACTTTTTGAACGTTTTGAACCGTGAGTCTTTAACCTAATGCATGTCTTCGGACTGTGGGTCTTTAGCCTAATGCATGTCTTCGGACTGTGGGTCTTTAGCCTAATGCATGAGGTCTTTAGCCTAATACATGTCTTTGGACTGTGGGTCTTTAGCCTAATGCATGTCTTTGGACTGTGGGTCTTTAGCCTAATGCATGAGGTCTTTAACCCCTCCTGGACGGCTGTCTACTGCTGCTCCCTAATCTTTCAGTCTTAAAGGCGATCCTTGTTAAAATGGCTCCTGCCTTTACCCTGAGCGTATTGCGTGTACTCGTACAGGTCACTTGTACGCGTGTTTCCGTGTTGGACGCTAATCGTTTGCGCTCCGATCAGTCTCCTCCCAGCCAATCGGGGCCTCATCTCACGCCGACACCCCGCCTCGTTTGCCCCAAATATGGATCTTCCTATGACATCACACTTTCAGCCTCAGCTGGAAAAGAACAGCTGTTTCCATGGCAACAGTCGAACCAGGGTGCGCAGTAACGACACGGGGAGTCGTGTGAGGCGCGTGCGTGTGTGTGTGTGTGTGTGTGTGTGTACGCATGGTGGGAGCTGGAGGATACGAAGCGAGGACAACAGCACAGCCTCGTCGTCTCAGCGAGAGCGACTTCTAGCCGTCGCTCTGAACTTTTATTTCAGCTGTTCCCATCGTCGAGGTGAATCATAACGACGGCACTGCGACGTCACAGAGGACCGTGGGTTACACGCATGGCTAACAGCTAGCGTCTCGCTGTATTATCTTTAGTCTCCGCAAGCTCTATGGCAACAGTTGTCATGGCTTCACGCTCACAGCCCGGACCGTCTAATTGGCGGCTCGTTTCCAGAAACAGCGGGAAAACCCTTAGCTCGTTTCATCTCGGACTTTATCCCTTCTAAACCTTTCAGTCAGGTACGCTCCCTCTCTTAGCTCGACTCCATTCTTTAGCCCCCTCGGTCTCTTAACCTCAATCGGACTCTCGTCCTCTTCTCCAACCGACTCCATCTCTTACTTCCTTCTCCTCAGGCTAAGCCCGTCTGTCTCACCGCGTCTCCAGTCAGAAGAAGAAAAACAGAACAGTTCACACACCACACGCTCCGTTTGAATTCATCCTGCCACCCACTTTGGACAAAATTTCAGACTTCATACACGGGCACACCCAGCAGGCGGAAATAACGCACCAAAGCGGTATGGAAATCAAAATTAAAACCCCCAAAGAACAACAACTAGGGTGAAATTTCAGACATGACGTGCCGTCACTCCCTCAGTCTCTGTGCCCATGTCCCGTAGCAGCCTCGATGGCTATAAAGTTTCCCTTTATCTTCCCTTATTTCATGACTTCTTATGTCAATATTACCGCTCACAACAATTAGGGAATACCCCGTCATTAAATATCCGCTTATTTGTGCGAGCGGTGTATTTATTGATTATCAATATATTCCTTTATTCATGCTTTTTAATTAATAATTACACATGAATACAGGCATTAAAAAAATCACCTAGGAATTAAATCCCGTTTATCCTGGCAATTAGAAATTTTGTTCAATTTAATTTTGAACTCAGAGGTTCCACTGTAGGGCAGCACGGGGGGCTCGGTGGGGGGGGTAGCACCGCTGCCTCACAGCAAGAAGGTCCCGGGTTCGATCCCACGGCGGGGCGGCCTGGGTCCTTTCTGTGTGGAGTCTGCATGTCCTTCCTGCTTCTGCGTGGGTTTACTCCGGGTACTCCGGTTTCCTCCCACAGTCCAAAGACATGAGTGTTAGGTTAATTGGTGTCTCTAAAGTAGCCCTTAGTGTGTGACTGTGTGTGTGTGTGTGACTATGATGGATTGGTGCACCGTCTAGGGTTGTTCCTGCCCTTGTGCCCAGAGTGATGAGCATGGTCTGTAGTTTCACTGAATACTGTAACTGAAGTTAATACAAAAAATAAAAGACTGAACAAGATGCACCAGGAGACAAAATACAGACACCACCAGCTTCACAGTCTGTGTTACTCACACACACTCACACACACACTCGGCAAACCTCAGAGGAATTATTCTGCAAAAAAAGGACTGCAAGAAACAATAAACGCTGCCACCGATTATAATCAGGAACGACACGGTGCCTTTAACGGTTCAGGGGTCCGAGACTGAATAGTTTAGACCCTAGATATCTCAGCTCATTATGGAAAATATCGAGATATAACTTCCTGTCAATATTACACAGCCCTACCTTGTCAAAAAATACATTTTTGTTTGTCAAACAACAACAATATAAACTAAATCGAACCCGAGCTCACGTACAGTACCGCTTCTATTTTTCCTATTTTTGGTTAAATATTGAACTCTGACCCTCTGACCGCATGTGAAACATTTGTAGTAATTAGTGCTCGCGGTACGAGTGCTGTTCGTTAGAGCTGCTCTCTCATTAGGGCCCCAAGATTCTACCGGACCGGTTTCCATTTCACCCTCTGTTCCCATCTGTCCCTCTCTCTGATCTTCTAAAGCCTCCTTTCATCTGTCCGTCCGCCCGTCTGTCCGACTCATTCATTCTCTTTCCCTCGATCAGCCAGTCTCAATCTCTCTTGGTCCTGTCCTCTGTCTGCTCATGTCTCTTGTCTTTATGTCCATCCTTATGTTCCATCAATCCAATCTCACCGACTTCTTATTTCCTTCTGACCGTCTCTAATTCTCCCTGTTTATCTTCCAGACAGTCCTCCTTTCTCCCGTCTGTTTCTGTCTCTGTCTGTCTGTCGTTCTCCCTTCTGTCCTCCACCCGGCTCTTCCTGTCTGTCCATATGTCCATCCCTCGTCTTTCCATCAATCCATTTGTCTGTATGTCTGACTCTCTTTCTTTCTTTGTCTTTCTTTGTTCTCTCAGTCGGTTTTTCTTCCTCACACCTGTTTGTCTTTCTCTGTTTGCCTGTCCTCACGTTCTTTCCATTTGCCTCACCCTCTTTCCACCTTTTTCTGTCTCTTTTCCCTCTATTTCTGTCTCTCCCACTGTCTCTTGTTGTCCTTTTTTTGACCTCGGTCTGTCCATATGTCCATTACTCGTCTTTTCATCAATCAAATTGTCTGCGTCCCTGAAAATCTTTCTTCCATAGGTCTGTCTGTCTCAATCTATCCTGCCATTTCTTGGTCTTCCTGTCATTCTCCATCTCTGCCTCTCTTAGACCCAATTGTCCCTCAAGTCCTCTGCTTGTCCATACGTCCATCTCGTCTCCATGTCTGTCCATATGTTTTTTACATGAACCCATCTTTTGTCTCCATGAGTTCCTTTTCCCGTCTCTAATTCTCCCTGTTTATCTTTCAGACGTTCTTCATTCCTCCCCTCTGTATCCGTCTGTTCCTTTCCTCTCCGTTTCACTCTCTGCCTTGTTCTCGTTCTCCCTTCTGTCCTCCGCCCGTCTCTCCCTGTCTGTCCAAATGTCCATCACTCCTCCTTTCGTCAATCCATTAATCTGTCTCCATGACACTCTTTCTTTCCCTGTCCGTCTCTCACACTCACTCCTGTCCTCTGTCTCGGTCTGTCTCATTCTCCCTCTGTCCATCTTTCAGACTCTTTCGTCCTCTCATCGGTCCCTCTTTGGACCCCGTTTTCCCCCTTGTCCTCTGTCTGTTCATTTGTCTGCATCCCTGAAACTCTTTTCTTTCTGTTTCCTATTAATTCCTCTGTCTGTCCAAACGCCCGTCTCGTCTCCATGTCTGTCCCATGTCTGCCGCGCTTTCATTCCCGTCTGTCTGTCTGTCGGTCTCAAATTCTCCCTGTTTATTGTTTAGACCTTCTTTCTTTCTCCCATCTGAATCTGTCTGTCCGTACCTCTTCTTGTCCTGTCCATATGTCCATCTGCTTTCCATCTGTCTGTCCATCTCTGACACGCATGCTTTCCATCTGTACGTCTGCCTGTCTCACATGCCTGCCTGTGTACTCTGTCTCACGTTCTCCTTCTGTTTATCATTGACTTTTGTTCTTTTCTCCCATCTGTTTGTCTCTCTTTTTCCCTTTGGACACCCTGTCCTGTACGCTCTCTCTTCTTCTTCCTGTCTGTCTGTCTCTCTTTTTTCCATCTGTGCTTTTGTCTACCTCTCTGGCACTCCTTCTTCCATCTGTCTGTCTGTCTCTCACTCATCGTCTCTTCCTTCTGTTCGTCTGTCTCCGTCTCCGTTCCCCTTTCCTGTCGATCTATTCTGTCTATCCTTCTTTCAGCTGCCCGTGTTTCTCGTCCCCTCGTCTGTCTGCCCGTCTCTCTCCTTCCAGTCTGTCTCTCTCCTGTCTATGTAGATCAATCGGACTTTACTTCACTTGGCTGTCGCGTGTGAGGATAAACGCAGACGTGGATGTCGAAAAAAAGCTACGAAAAGCGGCGGGGTTGTCACAGCAACAATCTCCCTTGTCCAGCCCAGCGCTGCTACATGCGCGTGCGTCACGCTCGTGTCTCCCGGTCTGTCTGAGTTCTGTGTAGAGCAAGCGTCAGCGTACGTCCCTGTACCCATGCAATTCGTTCTGCTGTACGGATTCTGTACGGCAGCCTGGACGTGCGTGGCTCTTCGCTGTTTACATACCGTGCTGAATTAAGGGAAAACGAGTGCGAGTGAGAGAAAAGAGAAGGCAGAGGTAAACGGAGTGACCTATATTCCAACAGACAGATCAGAGTAGACGCGTCACAAGCCCATCAGTCGTAAAAAACAAAAAACAAAAACAAATCCGCAACCCAAACCGAACGAGCCGGAGTGTAACAGCTACACAACTTAATAATTCAGTGCAATACAGCCTGAAACACACGGTGACGTGGACGCTGAAATTGAGGCCAAACAGGATTTTCAGAGACTAATCAGCTCCGGTTTCATTCAGCGATGTGACGTTCTGATCATGGACACCAAGTTGACCCTTATATAGTCTAAAGAAGCTTGATCGGGAACAAGAAACCCCTTTTGGAAAAGATTTCGCCTACAGAAGTCCTTTTGTTGCAAAAATTGCGTTTTTCTAGTATTTTGCGCACATGGTTTTATGTATTTTCTGCTATTTCTTAATAAAAAAGACCACTATAGGATACAGTGGCAACCTCCCCTTACGCTGTGTTGGGATGCCAGGTTGATCCTTTTATAGTCTTGAAGCTTGATCAGGAATGATCTTTTTGGGATAAGTAGCAGCCAAGAAACCACTTTCTCAGCAGCGGGTGAAAATATATGCTAAAGCTCACAAAGATTAAAGTGAAGATCAGTGGAGCAGAGAATTATGCGTTATTTATGGTCGCTCTACCATTGCTAAAGCTACAAATCGAAGGGTGGCCTGAGACTTTTGCACAGTTCTGTGTATCAGTTGACGTATTTGAGGCTGACCGAACTTTAAAAAGCGTGTCTGAACTGCTGCAATCGTTCGGTTCCTTCAGCACGGACTCCGTGACCCAGCCTTAAACGACCCGCACGACTCATTACTTACTGTCCCAAGCAGTGAGCGATTGCTTTGGCCTAATGCAGGAGAGTAATTAAAGAGACTCAGAACCATAACTTTTGTCTCGAGCGGAGCCGCCAGCCCTCGCCGACACACACCGGGAACGTGCTCCCTGGCCTTTAACTCCATTAATGAAAATCCTTTGCTTGTTAGACCGAAGGAAAAAAAAAATCCCACCATTACACAAATACGGTCATTGAGGTCCGAAAGAGGTCCGAAAGTTACTCGGCCTGTGCTGGACTGTGATTTTGCAGAGGCTGGGGATCCTGAAAGGTCCATATTCACAGGAGCGCAACTAGATTCCTTCTGAGATTATTTCAAATCTTTTGAACACACACAGCTAAAAATAATCAAACAGTAGCCAAAGGTCCGATTCTGCCCAAAACCCCACTGAGCAGCTCACTCAGCAAGTCGTCTTGAGTCGTAACGACTACAGGGACCAGTTGTCCAGCTACAAATCAGGCGTCCACGATCACAAGTAGATCACCAATACCGTTTATAAATATTATAAGTGTTCATATTTATTCGCCACAATGGTCCTGCTAATGGGAATTACGGCATGAACTGGGTTGTCAATAATTATCTTGAATTCTAGAAAATGCACTTTAGGCAGTAAAAAAAAAAAAATCCCATAAACCCAAGAATACAGAGGGACGTCAGATTACTGCTCTCTGTGTAAAAGCCTTAGTAAAAAATAGAAAATGCAGCTCGTTCAGGAACTGTGAATGTGTGTTGTATCAAAGCGGCCCTTTCTGGCTGATGGCGGGTCCGAGAGCAAGATGGCTCTGGCAGGGTGCGAGTCCGAGACATGGTGGATTCTGGTTGGGTGTGGGTCCAATAGCCGGTCGGTTCTGGTTGGGTGCAGGTTTTGGTGTTTGTCCCGTGTCGACGTAGAAGGGGATACGATCGAAAATAGGTGGAATAATAACAATAATATTAAAATATAATAATAAAACCGAAGACCAATATGTATCAGTATCCAGATGTTTTAGGCAGGCATCACATCAAAGTCATCGTTTCGGTACCATGACAACACTAGGAGCCAATCACCACACCTGTCGCTATGCTGGATCACAATAATGCAATAAAGAAATGTCCGATTTGACTGCTTATTTATTCATTTATATTTTTTGTCACGCCTCTGAAACGCTTCTGTTTTGGAAAACAAATGTTTGTCTGTCACTTTGTGACCCTCCGGAACAAACAGAGTGTAGGATTTCCACAAAACTCCGTGCCAAACTGCCGTCGGGTGGACGCTCGTTAACCTGGAGCAGAGCGAGCTGATGTAGGCGGAGAAACGGGACACGCCGCTCTTCCAGCTCGTCGTCCCACCCGAGGCGTCGCCTCCGACTGACCGGCTGAGCCCTGCCTGCTTAGAACGGAGGTGCAAAGCGTGACCTTTGATGGGGCGCGGCAGGAGAACAGAGTAGGAAACGTCGACGCCTGACCGGCGTCCCGCCGGAGAGCTCGTTTGGGCTTCGCTAACGAGCGCCAAAGGGAGCTGCGTATCAGCCCGAGCCTGGAGGAGCCCAGCGGTTCAACATCCTGACGCAGGAATCCCCCTGCACGGCACACGGTGCCTTTCACACGCCTCGTTGCTGAGCTCATGCCGCCAGTCTGGCGTGCCGGAGAAGAGGCTAAAGCGAGAAACGTGTCATTTAAAGGAAGAACTGACCCAAGGGTCATTAAGGTCACACCGCTTTCCCTTCGCATCCAACCGGATGTTTAGCTTTAAAATAACGTCCCAAGTACAACGCTTTAACTTAAACAAACAGAACCATGCACAAGTTCACGGATCCACGACCCGGCCATGCAGGTCTGCTCCATTTAACGACCACCGTACGTTCTGTGGAACAGGCCTCCGCCCGAAATGTCCAGGCGTCACTGTAGTCACGTCATCTTTTTACGCAACAACAGAATAAACATTAAGGGAGTTTACAATATGGAAAACGATACGGACATGCAGATCATCCGTATTTGTGATTTATGGAAGTTGTTGATTTATGGATCAGCCCGATAAAACTGAACCGAACGTGATCGAGTTAGTGGCGGTACAGGTACGAAGCAGTACTACTTACAATAGGACAGGAACACGCACTCACTCCACTTACAGCTTATTGCCAATACACTGCTCTCAAACGCGAGGGGACGTTTCAAAACGAATATGAACCGACTAGAAAAAGAAACGTTTGACTCTATTTGATTAAACAAGAAGATCAGAAAGGAAAATCAAAAGCCAAAAGAAAGTTGTTTGATTTTATAAATACGATTTACATTCAGTTACGGTGATTGATTAGTACCTTCTTTATTCATGGGGGTGAATTTAACAGAGGGAGGTTAAACTGGACCAGGGTGCCCCCACGTTGACTCTTCGGCAGGGTGTACGGTCACCCAAGAGGGTCAAAACGCCCCGGCAGTGACGGGGCACGGACAGGATCAGATTATCCGGCAGTTCTTATGGATCCTTTTCGTATTCATTTTGAAATAAATGCTCATTTTGGTCGAGAGGATCATCCAGACAGGCATGAGGAAAGTTTCATTCTTACACACAACATGTGTTTTTCCCTTGCCACCGTCACCCTAGGCTTGCACAGGTAGGGCTCTGAGACAAAACGCCAAAGTTTTCGAATGAAACCCATCTCCTTCCAGTGATGCCTTTTCAAAACAGGACTCCTGTAATCTTTTCCACAAACGCCACTTTTTCAGCTTTTACTTCCCGCTCCAACACGCCTGATTCAGATAATGACCCAATTTCGACTTCGTGACGAGCGCGTTACGGTCCGAGACAGGAAGGGCGTGGAGCGCAAATAAGCTGGTGGAGAAGGCGGTGTTAACCAAGCCCCGATCATCCACTTATCCTGACTTGCCCCTACGTCCCAGGCAGGGCTGCCCAGTCTTGCTCCTCTCGTTTAAGCCCCGACGAGAGCCTCACCTGCTTAAAAAGCTCCGAAACCACAGCCCACGGGGGTTCGGGGAGCAGAAATGAGGAACGGATCAGCGCTTAAAGAAGCAAGAAGACGCTTTTTCATCGTCCGCTTAACCTCATGACAGCGGCGTTGCCCCGTCCTGCTCCTGCTTCAACACATTCGATTTTTAATCAGGGTTTTATCAGGAGTGTTCGGATAGAAACGGACAGGAACTTATGTGGGTTATTTCAACACGTTACGCTCCTCTCACCTGGGTCCACTCGTACCGCACGCCCTGGGAAAAAGTACCAGTGCTGGCGTTTAACAGAGACGCAATAATAAAATGCCTGTCAGTGGCCTGACTGGGGTCAAGGGTCCACACTATTGATTAGAGGGTCCGGGCTGCTCCTGTTAATCATGTAAATAATTACAGGTTCGCTCCGATTAGACGCTGGGTCCTGCCACGGTAAGTGCTGCCCTATAAAAAGACTCTCAGGTGACAACTTTGGGTAGTGTACCTCTTGGTGAGCGATCATGCCTTTGCTCTGGAGGGACACACCGGCCCGAGTGCTCGAGGGAACATCCCTGGAACCATCCCACATACAACAGTGGGTCAGCCCTAGCAGTGATACAAGGGACACTAACAAATCAGCCACGTGTGCAGGACATCCCGTAACCATGGGTTGCCTTTCATGCCAGGGTTTCCATCTGGTGTTTTTTTTTGGCAGCATATGCGGCGATGCTCACCCACATACCCAGCGCTCCCCTAGGAATGTCTGCCATTCCAGACTGGCCTGCCCGGTTGCCAGACTGATTGCCAATCAAGCCTTTATGACGCCAACTGTGGGAGGGGGATCCACAGACTGAGGTGCAACACGTGTGGCCAAATAAGTCCCAGAGGCGTGTCCGTGATCTCTCACTCAAAAGGTACACTACCCAAAAGCAGCCCCTGATAACCTTTTTATAGGGCAGCGGGGGACATTCGATGTTTTGTTATGCTCTTCGTAATATTGTATCTTTATTGTCTTTAATCTGTTACAGTCCGTGAACTTGTGTTTACTGTATTTTTTTATTTATTAATTTTTCGTTAAATACGTTCTCCGTTTTGACTGTCATAGTCTTCGGGCGAATTGCGATAGCCTTGTTAATTACTTATTAATAACTTCGTTTAATTCTTACTTACTGCATCTAGGCTGCCCAAAGTCCCTTTCTCCGGTCTCGGTCCTCACAGGGGTCCTCTTTAGGGCGTTTTCCTTGCCACCGTCTGGCCAGGTTTGCTCAATTCGGGCTTCGGGACAAATCTTCAGTGTTAAGAGGGATAATGCGAGCCTGAACAGGATTATGGTGAATAAACGAGGCACATTTGCAGTGTTCGCCTGCACTACAGCTACTGCCTCATCCAGAGCGAGGCTTAGTGGCCTTGCTCAAGGGCAAAGCTGAGATAACTTGGCAGGGCTCAGATCTGAACCCTCAATCTTCGGGGCAGTAACCGTGGAGATGACCTGCTCTTATTCAGAGTAACTCACGGCTTTTTATGTATTACGTGAACTACAAATATTAGCAGGTACCACCGGAGCAGTGCTCATGGGCCCCTGTGGCACCTCTGGTCAACAGCCCTGATCCCGAGCCACTGCTGCCCAACACAAATGTCCCTTTCAATCACAGGACACCTGAGGGACGGCACATTCACACCACTTGATGAGCAGACGCTCACACACACACACACACACACACACACACACACACACACACACACACACACACACACACACACACACACAC
>JAUZST010012167.1:0-11569 GCA_034779995.1 Parotocinclus haroldoi
ACACACACACACACACACACACACACACACACACACACACACACACACACACACACACACACACACACACAACATTACTGCATTGTAAATAAGTTGCAGTGGTGTAAGGGTCTGAAATATGACAAGATGGTTGAATATAATGTTTGAACTCTCATGATGTCATAGAGAAGGTACATGTGACCAGACCAGATTAGCAACATCAGTACCACTTTTCCTTCTCTTGTCTTGGATGACTTGGATGACACATCAAGAAGGCATTTTCTACACCATTGAAGACCTTATAACAGTTTCTGACCCATTTTGGCATGTCAGCCATGTTTGCTTTAGTAAAAACGTAGTAACAGAACATATTAAAACCAAACAAACTACATAAAACCTCGATGGCTTCTCCCACTAAAGAATCCAGTGGGGTAGATGAAATCACTACTGCAAAGGAGAATCAGCACCATGGTCAGCAACACTGCAAAAATGCCAAAAATCCTGTTTGTCCCAAGCAATGTACAAGATACAATATAACATGTCTGGTGTAACTATAAAATCAATTTTATTCAGGACTGTTCGAAAGCACATTCAACAGTTTTAAGACTTTAAATGACTAGCTATCAAAGATATTACTTTTTTAGCTTGTGTGCACATTTTGTCTATTACCCACAAAGATAATGTTTTTTTAATATATAAAAAATGCAACTTTCTTTTGAAAAACCAAAACATCAAAAAAATTGCATTTAGTTTCTAAGGCTAAAGTTAGGAATAGTTGTATAATTAATTTGCTGCAAACGTTATGTCAATGTAAAGTCCTCACAATGATGGAAAGACCTTCTTGTGTGCAGTTGTGTATGCTTAATTGTGGCTGTGACAGAAGCTGGGTAATCGCAGATCATAGTGAAAGCCTTGCTCATCCTGAGCTCGGTCGTTGAGAGAGTAAAGCTTCTCAGTGATGTCATTGCGCACCAACAGTGCGAAGATCTTGGCAATGTAGCGGTGCTTGGCAAAGAGCAGATACAGTTTCTTGCGTCTCCAAGTGACATAGGTGCAGCAATCGTCTGCTCTTAGTGTTACCTAGGAAATAAGGAAAGGCACTGATGAACACATGTACACATACACGACATGTAAAATTGCAAGAAAATGCTTTATTGGGGTGTGTTCTATTCACTATAGACCTGGAATACTCCTTCCTCTGAAGGTCTGAGAGAATCCCACTCAGGAGAATCGAGGAACTGGAACGGATAGATATAGTGCAGAAATTCTCCATTTACTGTTACACGTATTCTGTTGGGATAAAAATACACAAAATTGCATTGACTTTTGTGCATTGTTGTTTTCTGTTGTGAGTGATACGTTAATGAACACAAGCTTGCTGAGTCCATGCAGATGTTCTGTGATTTGTGTTGGGAAATAACGATATTAAACCAAAATGGACAAAAAAAATGTGTTTCGCATCCTGAAAACAATGTGAGATTATGATTAGACAAGTGTTAATCTGCCTCATTTTGTGGACCAACAAAAATGACTGATCACATTCTTTGGTCTCTCCTTTCTTCTTTAATACGTTTTAAATGAAGAAGAAACAGAAACGTGTGGAATTTGTTTTACAATTTGTTCCACAATGTTACAACCTGGAATTAAATGCTTGCTAGCAAGTGTTTTAACTTTTTAGCATAGCTATTCCATCCAGCAGTACTTTGTATTTCTGAGCTGTATTCCTAGCTGCAGCGTTCATGATGCAGTTGTAATTGTTGTGCTGTATGTGTTTCAAGAACAGTTCCATGCTATTGTAGGTTTATTTTACTTGTCCTGCATAACTAATGAGCACTGAAGAGTGGGCACCTTCATAGTGTAACAGGGGATCTTTCAGGTTTAATGCTGATGAAGATATAAAATTATGTTAGTTTTGACAGCCATGCATATAACTTAATGTCATGAGCTATCCATCAGTGTCTGTGCAAAAACATAGGTTGTAAACCATTGTAAAGAGGTTTGTTAAATGTCTATGATTGTCCCAAAATATTTTCTACCTGGTGACAGCAAACCCAGTTCTTTCATTCTTCCAGTCTAGTTTTTGTTCATTACCTTTTGCCAAATCTAAGAAATTGGGTCTGATGTTAGGAGCACAAGGTTTCACTTGGACACCAATTTTCAACTGAAGGAGAGTTCAGAGTCTGTCTTAATAAGTGCTGCCTCTTTGAACCTTAAATGTATCTTTGCCACCGGTGTAACATTCATTTGACAGTAAGCCTTTTTAAACAGTATGCTAATTCACAAAGAAGAGGCATATAAACATGCATCCAAACAGCATCTGTAACACAAGCATCTACCCAAAGTGCCTACCACAACATTTGCATAGGACCTGGGTGTATGCTTGAACGGACCAAAACAACTTGCTGCTGTTGGCAATGTACAAGTAGCTACACTTAAAATGTGAGAATAAATAACAAAATAAGTTCATATCTACTTAACAGTCCGCGATAGATATATTTTGAGGCAAATTTCATACTCAGTTGCCCCAAATATTCCGGAAATTGTTCAAGAAGCAGTACCATTTCCAGTTTAATCACAATATTCACAAATAATAGTGTACAGTGCACCTACCTGCCAGAAAGAAGAACAGATAGCTTATCAATAGAGGTTTTGCCCTCGACTGCAAAGTAGTGCTCCTTTTCGATTGTGTGGATTCCCGGCTCGCAGCATGAGACGATCTTGAGAAACTGACTGAGCGACACTCCTAACTTCTTAAACTTGGACCCATAGAGCTCTTGAAACTCCTTTTCAAATGTGACACTCCTCAGCTGGTAGGCCACATGCACGACTTGGGCAACGCAAACGACAAAAAGCACAAAAGCCCATAAAAACTCATCAGTGGTGCAAGGGTTAGACCATGCCCAAACGGAGGCGCACAGAAACCCGAGAGATAGAAAACTAAACATGTAGAGCAGCCCGTAAAATCCACTGCCGCCCATAAAGCCTAACACCAGAAGAATATTTGCGAGGTGGAAAAAAGATCCTTCTGGATCTTTTCTCCATTCTGAACAGAGAGGATGATTCAGAGAAACGTTGTTACTTTCCAAAAGATCCATAATCCCACAACGTTCTTCTTCGCCAAGATCGATAAACAAATAGAAAGGAAGATCTGAAGTTCTTTCAGTTGCTAAGACAACTCTTGAAGGTTAATATAAGAATATTTTGACGATCAGAATAAGTTCCATAACCATTTCCTCACAGAACCTTACCATAAATGGCTTCCTAAAATAGCTATGTTTTGCAGTATAAATGAATCTACAATTTCCACAAACGTCCAGAGAACAGTTTGAGCATATAAAATCAAATAAAAAACAAAATAAGCATAACCCTAGTTTTTTTGTCAATACATATTTCAGACAACTCTGTTACTTCTCCTCTGACAATGCAGATACCGTTTCCAAAAATGGTTTCCCCAAAATAGTCCCATTTCTGATATTACAATCGGTATAACCTATAATAGGATAAGATCTTTGATAAACGGGTGCAAAGCCGCGCATAGTCTTTTACGCATACGCGCGCAATCCTGAAGATAAGTCTCAGACCTTCTGTCAAAATCTTTCAGCGGGTTCTTATCCAATGAAAGTACTCCCTAATACAAACCGATTGCTAAACCGGGTTAAAACTAAAAAACAAAAAAATAATACGCACAGTGCTAATCTGTACGGCAGAGACCAATTTCCGTTTTTAATCCTGGAGATCCCGGAACTATGATTCCTCTGTCATAAATGTTTCGTTTATGTTCCACTCAGAATCGGCTGTGATCTATACGAGGTCTGCCAGGTCCTGCTGTCCGACAAGTAATCACTCAGGATACACAGGATACAGATTCACGATGGAGAAAGTATTTATTTCACTTCTCTTTCTGAATGGTAGGCTACCACACTACTGGCGTGAGTGGGGGAGGGGGAGCACTCAATGGGTATATTTCCCTAAGGCATGAAATAAGCACACAGTGTGTACCAGTGGCATTTGTTCAGCACCGTTTGAGACATTAATCAATGTCAAAGCAATGCTCGTTTATTCTAAAATAGCTGCCACAGTTCCTATGGGCTACCTGGCAGATGAAGGTGACTTTGCGGTGCTCTCACTTGAGCTCACCTGAGTGAGAGATTGAGGACAAATTGGGGACGAATTGCTCCAGGCCTGGCAGCACAAAAACATGGCCTAAATCTTTAAATAGGACCACATTCCTACTTCATAGACTGCTGTGGAATGAAAATAGACTAATTCACAAGGTGTGCTTGTGTGTGTGCATGCTCTGTCTATGTAGTTAAATCTTTGTAGAGTAAGAAAAAAACATGCAATATAATTTCTGGGATGCAGACATTATGAATCTGTATGTAGAATGCTGAACATCTAACGACCAAAACAACCTGAACTTCTACCCAAGAGCTAAGTTTATCATGGATATCAGACACCCAACACATCTATATATAGAGCAAGAGCCCAGCTGTCAGCGCAAGTGTGTGTGATGAGGGTGCTGAGTAAATGCTTTCAGATTCTCAACAAATATGTTTCCACAATGTTTCTGAAGGACATTCAGCTAAATGTAATAATTTAGTAATAATTTACAGCATATTGCATAAGTATGAACTTTCTTCTTAGTTAATGTAATCACAACTTGGAATTAAAATTAAAATTACATCTTCAACCTGAGTCTGCGCTTGGGCAGGAATCCCATACTGTGGAAGACATCATGCCTCGCCAAAATACCTAAGCAGGGACGACCCAGTGAGCTCAATGACTTTAGGCTGGTTGCTCTAACATTACACATCATGAAGACACTGGAACGCCTACTTCTACACCTCCTCAGGCCCCTGATGATGGACACCCACTGCACACCATCATCATGGACAATACAAGGAAGTTCAGTGGCAGGTTGCTGTTACTGAGCTATTCCACAGACCGCCTCAGGAGATCCTTTGTCCCGAGTGCCATCAGACTCTACAACTCTTCTCAGCAGGACCAGTAGAGGGAAGAGGACAGATGAGGATTTAATCTCATTTTAAATCAGAGGTTTATTTATTGGCACTGTATGACATTTTACTGTTCATTAGTGTATCTACACTTCTGGTCATTTCAGACTCTCTTACTTTACGGCTTTATAATGTAGTGTAGATAGACTTTTTGTACATATTTATTTATTTACTCAATGTAAGAACTATTATATTTTTTATTACTATTATATATTTTTACATTTATCTATAGCTTACTGGACTATAGTTCATAGATATTTTTACTTATTTATTTTTGTACAGGTACCTACATTTCTGGGTTCATTACGTGCAGCCCACTTTGTTTTGTCTTGATTGTGCTGTACTGTGAATGCTGCTGCTAAATTTCTTTCGGGTTCAATAAAGTATCATCCATCCATCCATCCATCCATCCAACCATCCATCCATCCATCCATCCATCCATCTACCCATCTGTCCATCCATCCGTCCATCTATCTGTCTGTCTTTTAACTGAATTGGTTACTATTTGGCTCTTCATATTTTTAAGATTGATCTTGACAATTATTGAGACACAAAGATATATATACAAGTACATTACAAAGATATGTAGATATACATATATAGGGACTACGGTAGCCTAGCGGTTAAGGTACTGGACTGATTGAACCATGATGGTCCTGGGTTCAAATCCCACCTCTGCCAGTCTGCCACAGTTGGGTCCTTATGCAAGGCCCTTAACCCACTATTGCTTGTTGCTTGAATTTTAAGACTGTATCAGCTGTAAAGTCGCTCTGGCTAAGAGCGTCTGCTAAATGCTATAAATGTTAATGTAAATTTAGTCCTCAAAACCTTATATCTACTGATTCAACTTCTGTGATTTGCTGATAACACATCCTTGTTTCTACACTACACGAGTTCATTAGTTCTGCTTACCATATAGCAGCACTTTGTAGTTCTATAATTACAAACTGTAGTCCATATGTTACTCTGTTCAGGATCCCCACATTACTTCCACAGATCAGGTACTATTTGCGTGGGGAATCATTCTTATCACTTCAGTGTCACCGATGTAGTGGTGGTGTGTTAATGTGTGCTGAGCTCGTGCAGTTTGATTAGACACAGCAGTGCTGCTGGAGTTAAGCATTTTGTTAATTCACTGACACACTCTAGTAGACACATCTACCAAATTGCTCCACCTTGTAGATGTAAAGTCAGTGAGATTAACTCATCTGTTGTTGCACAATGTGTTTTAGTCACCCTCTAATACTTATTTAGTGCTCACAGGACACTGCCTACAGGATGCTGGCAGCTGAGCATTTTTGGTTGGTAGACTATTTTTAGTCCAGCAGTGACACTGAGGTGTTTAAAACCCTTGATCTTGCCTGACTCCACTTGTCTGATCCACTCATGCAACCATAACACTTTATAATATGTGATATTTTATAATGTTTTAATGTTTAATATAGATCTCAAATTCATTTATGATTGTGGCTTTAAAATACAGGTGGCAAGTTAAATAACATGCCTTGTGATGATAGAGTGGCACCCTGTCGAGATTTGTTAATGTCTTGCATACAGTGTTTGAAGCATGTTTGTATGTTAAATGGTTCAGGGTGTATTAACCATAAAGTTAATACATAACCATACATAAGATGTATTGAATCATAAAAAGAACAATAATATAAAATATTGGGGATAACACTATATAGTGCTTCTTAAGCACTATATAATAATGAAACCCACATTATGTGCATTAGTTTCTCATTTCTCTTATCTCAGGTATAACATGCAAGACATTATCACCAACAAAATGTGCTTCACATAAGGGAATCGCTGATATCTTTGTGCATCTGAAAGAGGAAATGAAAAAACAGGGCAGGCAAGAAATCTATCATTTCAGTCCATCACTAGGGTGCATGTGCCTATTCTGGATAAATGGGGATGATTATGTAAAAAAGCCTTGTAGTAAAATGTAATATGCAGTTCAGGATTATCCAGAAGGAGGACAAACAAAACAAAACAAAAAATACAATTCAAACCCTCCTTACTGGTGTTAAAAATATTTTGTTCTTATTAGCAGAAGAATCGTCTGGTAACTTGTATCATATGTAACACTGCTGATAAGAACAATCTGCAAAAGCAGCAGCTGTACTGCTTTATTGCTTTGGTGCAACACTACATGTTTAAAATAAGCTTCCAAACATATTAACACGCAGATCTGAGAAGAACACTAACATCGTTTTAGTCGGCTACATTCTTACAAACAACAGCAGAACTAACTGATAAGTACATGGACCCTATGAATGAGTAATTAGTAAATATTAAACTGTTACTTACTGTCCTTGTATTGTTCTCTTTTCTCTAACTCACCAGTTAGGATTACATGATCTTTCACTAAATTGTTTCAGTTTTTGCTATTTTCATTTATTCTTTTGCCTGTATTACACACACATGCTTCTGAATAGGCTGGCTTGGTGAGTCACACTGTTGTCTTACAGTGAGAAGGTCCTGGGTTTAATCTGCTTGGCGATCTGAATCTTTTGTGTTTAGTCTAAATATCCTCCCCGTGACCAATGTGAGTTTACTCCGGTTTCCATCCAATGTCCAAAAAGGTGAGTGTTAGATTAATTAGTGTCTCTAAAGTACCCCTGGTGTGTGAATGTGCACCTGGTGTGTGCCCTGTGATAAGTTGATGACCTGTTTAGCTGGCTGGACACCACTCTTCCATGACCCTGTCCAGCATTATTAGCATAAGAAAGTGAATTAATGAAAGTGATATTTCTGCATAAAACATTCCAAAACAGTGCCCTTATTCTTCTTTAAATATTTTTGGTAGAAAGATTTGTGAGCTCATTATTGTTGTCTGTTTGATCCATGTTCTTTTAGATTCAGTTCAGTTTAGATTTAGTTCTTTTTTTAGATAAGTGAATTTCCCTTTTCAGTTCTGCCATTCACACTATTGTTTTCATTTCAGTCTTCTGATGGTGGACACACGACCACTGTGCTCTTATGAACTAAGACATGCCTGGTTCTTTTTCATCTGAAATCTCAGTTGTTTATGTTATTATACACGTCCAAACAGGTGTTGTAAAAGTCAGACTCCCACTTGACTGATATCCAATTTGTTAATAACTTTGGACTTTTTACCTTCAAATGAACTGCTAATCCCAAATTCACTAAATCATTGAATCCTTAATTTATAAAATATTTCATAATTTTAAAAAATGACTATGTATTGTATGTCATTTAGAATTTGTTTAATTGGGTTCTCTTTGCCTACCTTTAGGACTTGTGAGAAAAACTGGTGTTTCATTCATATGCAGAAATGTATAAAACTCTAAAGAGTTCATAAACTTTCAAGTGACAGTGCAGGAACTGCAGTTCAGTGTAGTGCTCACATTTTCCATAATTCTAAAATACTTTAATATTTTGCTTTGTCTTTTTTTTTACTCAAACTGGCACATACAGTATACCTCTTGTAACAACCAGTACATTTTATAAGGGTATATATTCAATTTAATTGGTTTTCTACTGCCTCTGTGTACATTTTACTATACACTACTGTAAATGGTTTGTTACATGCTTCAACTACTGCAAGGAATCAAATTCAAACCTTCTAAACATGTTAAGATTAATGAAGATATCCTCAGCAAAACATATTTAACAAGGAGTGCTTAATATGTAGCAAAGCCCTATTACTCTCAATTACACAATAAAGAAAACATTGTAACTGTTCAGCAAATACATAATACATTTTGTAAACTAATGGTTTATTGAGCTGTAATAAGAGGCCATGTCTTGAGTTTTGGACATTCTGCATTTTTAGCATGAAGAGATGTAAAAATTCAGACTGGCAATTGTCTTCTTTGGTTTAATTTGTTGGATTAGAAAAGGGAAATGCAAATCTGTGTAAGTTTGTCGAATGCAGTGCCATGGCAATGGTTCTCAACAAAGCTTCAGGGCAACTATTTGTTTAGGCCAAGTTTGATTTCAGTGAGAAAAAAAGAAAACCACTTGCGATAATGAATATGATCACTCACAACACCTACACGCTTCATTACACTCCTACAAACATGATGAGCACTTGGTTTACCTAAGGTTTGCTTAGCTTTAATGAACTGACATATCCACTCCAGTCATTATCAAAGCTCATTCCTAAAGGAAATTGGATAGGCATGGCAAAGATGGCTGTGTTAGTGCTCTGAGCACTTGAGGACAGTGGAGGTGGTAACTGGTTGAATGATACCACCTATGACGCATGAAAATGAATAAGAGCCACTCCACAGCAGCCTGAGGATTAATCTAAAATCATAAATCTAGGCTGTCGAAGACAGTTTTCGGAAAGCTCCTCTCCTATGCAAAGAGAAAGCTGATTAGAAAGCTGATTAGACAACAGCTTCTTAGGAAATGTTACATCACATCACATCTGTATGTTTTTGTTTAACAAATTATTTTTGTAAGAGTACTTTAAGAGTTTTGAAAATATACACCATTTTTGTCTTTAATGCGTGCCATTGAACAAGCAATTGTTTAGTTTGGTTTAATTCGGTCAGCATCAGTGGCCATTTGAGAAACGCACAAGGTTACGCCTATAAACAAGGTTACATCATGACTAATCATATATATATATAAACCTAAATATATACAAGCATACAGGTAAGTAATCCCAATAGTCAGCTGCAGAAGCTTTGTTTGTACAGTATACGTAGTTTCTCACAAATTTAGATATGCCCAATTCTCCTTCTAGACCTTCCCTGTAGTGTGTAGACATAGGAAGATGGTTTTGGCCAGCATGCGTCTCCATCAGGGTTGTCATCAGACCCAATTTACTGTGGCATGGGCCATGTTACTATGCCCCACAAAAATATTGGTTGTAATAAGTTTAAGTCAGAACTACTGCTGAGCAGAACTAGCAAATTCTTTTTTTTTTTTTTTTTTTTTAAACCTGAGCAAATTCACTGCAGGCACTTCAAAAAAACGGAAAGCTTGATTGCTAGCCAAAGCCAATTTCTTTAGTTTTTCCGTAATGGAAATTAACAAATATTTAAACAAAAGTCAGAGACACATCAGACAAGGTAATGAAAGGTCATACATTTAGCTAATGCAATAAATAAAGATTTAATTTGTTCTTCCTTCATTAATGGCAGAGCAACGTCCACTTGTGTTAAATCACTTAATATACAGTGGAGGAAATAATTATTTGATTCCTTGCTGATTTTGTAAGTTTTGAAAAGTCCATAATTTTAAGGGTAAGTTTAATTTAACAGTCATAATATGTAAACGAAAATCCAGAAATTACACTTTATAAAATAAAAAAAAAAATTAAAATAATATTTTATACAATGCAATTTTCTGTAGTTTATTTTAGATATTCTATTTCTCACTGTTAAAATAAACCTACCCATAAAATGCTAGATTGTGCTATGTAAGTGGGCAAACTTACAAAGTCAGCAAGGGATCAAATAATTATTTCCTCCACTGTATGTATAGAGTTTAAAATACTTATTTTTTGAGCATATTGTGCCCCTCTAAATTCTCTGTATGCCCTGGTTCAACGCATAGTCTGAAATGCGGGTCTCACCACCGGCTTACCTTATTGGCAAGACCCTGCCCATACAGAATTAGTCACTTCGGCCATATCCAGCCACAATCTTGCTCGGTTCCTCTATCAGCAAAGGGGTATGGATTTCATCAACGTCTGAACCTTTCTCCCTCAGACATATGTCTAACTGTGCAGGCGCCTAGCCTAGCAGTGGTACAACAACTTTTATGGGAATTTGTGCTGACTTAAATTTTGACAGTGCTAACATTGAGCCAAACCATATTGTCCCTCAGTGCTTCAGAGTCTATATAATGAATCGACAAAAGATTGATAAAACCTAATTTACATAACCTACAAAAGTATGGTGCACCACAAATATGATTTGCCTGCAAACATCGTTGTGATGATTATCTATATCATATCACAGCTTCAACGACCTCAAATCATGACTCAAGTAATCAAGACTGTAATGGATATGATTACTTAATCCTTAGTGATGATATGTAGATTTACACAAACAATAGTAAATGTTGCGCTGAGAAGTGTTTTAATAATGCATTTAGCGCCACCCAATGGTTCTAAACAAAATATACACCTAAATATACGTTTAAATCTACATGAAGGAGTTAGCAGACTGTGCCGTTGGACTATAACGGGGTAGCGGTTATGGCGCCCCAATACTTACTAGACGGGCTAGAGTTCAAATCCACCGTCAGGATCTACAACTGTATTTATATCAGTCGTAAGCTGCTCTGGGTGTTGATTACTTTTTAACTAAATGTAACATTCTGTTTTAATAATAAATAAATCATGGTAATAATTCGGTTTATGCACAATAGTTGGTTATTGCTGTTTTTTGAAATGCAACAAATCCTTATAATTATAATCCTTATAAATATGTATCATATTAATGGGTGTTTAAACACTTGATGCAATACCTGGAATGACGATTGGGAATAATTTTTTTTTGTTTCATTCCAATTATTTATTTTCTGAATTATTGCTGCATTGTTGTATTTCCTTTGTTCTTTATATATATATATATATATATATA
>JAUZST010012168.1:0-11569 GCA_034779995.1 Parotocinclus haroldoi
ACTTACATACAATTACACAATATGTTGGGACTTCAGTAGCCTAGCGGCTAAGGTGACTGTGAACCTGACGGTCTGGGGTCCTTAAGCAAGGCCCTTAACCCACCATTGCTTGAACTGTATGCGTTGTAAGTCCCTCTGGATAAGAATAGATTACTGAGCTAAAGATATGATTGTTTGCCGCTTTCATTTTAAAATAAGTGACTATATGCAAAAAAAAATATGTGAACATAGTTCTAACGTGTATCAGTATTTTCCATTGCGTAGCCGAACACGGACTAATGAATAAGAGCCTTGTTCATAGAAAGTGTCGCATTACGCTAGACTTTTATTCTGGCATTACTAACGTCTCCAACTCTAAACCACTCGCTATTTGAAACAGTGTACACTAACTAGGGTTTAAGAAGCCATTGTTTCAGTCCCTATACAGTGCCTGAATGTAGGCTTGCGCTGCGATTTGGAACACAAACCCTTAATCGGGAAGTTGGAAGTTGAGTTTTCTTGTCTCTTTGCCATCAGCTACAGCAGCTTGTCTCAGGGAAACAGTATTGTTAGCTCTTCCATAGCAATAATTAAGGACACAACCATTTCAGGTAGCTACAAAGCTCAGCTCGGCGAGGATCCACACAGACTAGTGGTATGGCATTAAAAAGAATACAGAAGGTAAGATGTGTGATCGGATATAACAGAGGCATTTGTCAGGGGGAAAGATAGGAAGTTTTTTTCCTGGCTGCTAGGAGCAATTTGCGGAGTAGCTTTGATTTGATAGGGATATGTGCTATAGCTGTTTTATTACACTGTTATTAGAATAAATATTGTGTTAAGACGTTAAGGTACTGATTGATGATTAACGCTGTGTGACTGTAGCAGTTTGGTCGCTTTTGTAGTGAACGCGTCAAAATATGTCACGTTCTAATCACATTTCTGTAAATTGCACTAGAATAAGTAAACACCCCCCCCCTCCAAAAAAAAAAAAAACACCGTAGTTTTGTTTTCCAAAAATAAATTAAAATAAATAAAGCCACACGTTTACCATAATTACGAAAACTAATTCACACAAACTGAACTGAAGTCATATTCTGATATTACTCTGAGGACACGGTTAAACTCCAGCCGCGTTTGATAGCCGTGTAATAAACGTTTAACGTTTTTATTTGTTCCCAATTATAATTCATAGTTTACCATTCACTTGTCTGTTACAGCAAACTTGTAACAATTAACTACGTGATTTCTGGTGTATCGCACAAACTTTGCTTGTCTTACCTAAATACGACACTAATTATGCGAACAATTTCTAAAAGTGTTTGACAAATGCTTAAACCATCGGCGAATTCAATTATTCCTAAATTTACTCACTTCCAAACATGTTTGGCTTCGCATTTATTGACTCCTTTCGTAATTTGTTTCCGTTGTACTGCACCGAAACTATTTACGTTTACGAGACCATTAGCGCAACAAACAGACATTTATCCTAATATAATCGGAAATAACCAGGTTATTTTTAATTCCACTCATTAGCCCTACTTTCCAGGTTCAATGTGTGTATTTCACAAGCCGGATATTTAAACGTTGTGCTTTGTCATGGGCCGTAAAGCTTAATTAGTTTCAATTTCATTTCAGTAGTCGTTCTGAGTAGCGCAGTGCTAACATGGCTTAATTGTATTTTACTTATTTGTATATCCAGCATAAATGTTATTTTGTTGTGTGTCTAGCCTCATAGTTTAGCTTCCTCTGTATAGCTTGCTAATATTAGCTCCGTTTTGTATCCGTACCTACTTTTAGACAAGACCGAACTCCGTTACGGATGCTAACGGCTAACATGGCTATAACAGCGTAAACACAAGTGGTTTAAAGGTTACCGTTTAACGTTGTGTCGCTTTCTATATGCGCTTGTGTGTTTGGAGGAGGCCCTGGCTAAACAAAGACATGACTAGGCTAGCTTAGCTGCGTTAGCCACACACAACAGGACTGTAAACAGAAGCCTGCATCGTGTAGCTTCGTGTTCGTGTTGTTGTTGTTTTCTATAGTGAATGTGTTGTATTGTGTGGTTGCACAATTCAAAGAGTTCTCTAGTTAACACGAGCTCGTTCAGCTCTGTGTGGCCTCTGTGCTCATGAGCTATTCCGATGTTCCTCACGTTCTTCAGAGGTATCTTTGACGTTTCACTATGGTTCCTGTCATGTTCCCCTGAGGTTCCACCAAGAGGTTGATTGTGTTTTTTCAGGTTCCTTTCATGTTTATGTGGTGTTGCTATCAAGTTCTTCTCGTGTTCCCCTGAGGTTCCACCAGGAGGTTGCTCATGGTGTTGTTCTCTGTCTTTTCATGTTTATGTGATGTTGCTCTCAAGTTCTTCTCAGGTTCCCCAGCTCAAATCCTTAGGAACAGTTGCACTCAATCAGAACTGCATAGCTTCATGGTTAATTTCATCACCAGACTTGTTTCCAAGTGAAAACTCCTCCATGTATCTAGAGCCCATTTATTTGCATCAGATGGATACATCTTTCATTATTTTATCATATTTCTCAAATTCAAATTTTCTATTGATAAATATAGTTGGGGTTTGCTCAATCCAAATTCCCACGTCAGCATATGAGGTATATTAGTCAAGTAATTTTGTTTTCTGAAATGAGATACATTAAAATAACAAATGTTAGTTGCTTAAAATAATAAAGTCCTTACAAGGTTCCAAATAAAAGCAAAATGTAGCCATCTATACATTTTCATGGTGGCCTCACACCTAGAGAGATCCCTGGTTCGATCCTGACTTTAGACTTTTGGAGCCCTGCACAGCCTCCCTGTGTCCATGTGAGATTTCTCTGGGTACTCCAGTTTCCTCCCACGTTGTAAAACCTTGGGTTGACTGGTTGCACTTATTGGCCCAGGACGCATGTATATGATTGCCAGGCTGTGAAAGGCAGAAGGGGGAGGGGGTTTGTGAGAGCTAGCTGCTTGTGGGTGACACTTGGTGCCGAAAATGCCAAAGTAGCATGGATGGATGGATTAACCGTACAGTCGTGGCCGACGCGGTGGACTTGATGGATCATCGATCTCCACACATTTCTGTCTTTCATCGATGTGATCCATGAAGTATTTTGGCAGGATAGTGGAGTAGTCTGCCATTGCTTTCTCCAACCCTCCCCATTCTTCGGGCTTGGGACCGGCATGCAGCTGTTTCCAGTTACATACACAAGTGTTTGCATACACAAGTCAAATGCCAATTTAGAGACACCAGTTAACCTAACATGCCACACAGACACGGGGAGGACATGCAGACTCCACACAGAAAGGACCCAGGCCGCTCCACCTTGGGAATGAACCCTAGACCTTCTTGCTGTGAGGCAGCGGTGCTACCCACCGAGCCACCGTGCTGCCCAAAGTAGCATGAGAGGAAGTTTAAAAAATAAAATAAAATAAATATTGGATGTTGTTTTGTAATGTCAATTACTAGTCTCGTTTTCATTTGAGTAGTGGTCTTTGTGCTCTCAGGTTCTGTTGAACACAGCCTTTCCCTGGTAAACTCGACCGTAATGGTTCGGTTGATGAACCGATTCCTGGTTGATAAAACTAAAAGTGGCAATTTAGAGTAATTAATTAACCTAACATACATGACTGCGGGAGGAAACCGGAGTATCCAGAGTAAACCCACACAGACACAGGGACTCCACCCTCGGACTGAACCCAGGACCTTCTTGCTGTGAGGCGACTGAGCTACCCACCAAGCCACTGTGCCTCCCCGAAACAACTCCTAAAACAACAACAACAAATGAAAGTTTTAAAATGGAATAATGTGCATGGACTGTGTCAATGGCTTTCCAGTACTTTGTAAATCCCTTTGTGGACTCCACTTTTCTTGACATATTTTCATAAAGACATTTTAAACCACTCATAGACTCTGTTTCTAAAAAATTATACCTATTATAACAATTTGTGTTTGAGAACGTCTTTTCTCTGGCAAGGTTTAAAGCAGCAGGCTTTTTCTTGGCATAATGTTGTTGGTTTATTAAGACCTAAAAGATGTAGTATGTAGTAAGTAACTGTTGGAGTTGCACATTATATGGCTGTTAAGCATGGGGGTGTCTCCTTTCTGTGTTGCCTATACAAATATTCTTGCACCAGCACAACATCCAAGTGCTCTAGGCTACAACTAATTTTTTATTAATATATACAAATACTGGATATAATTTGCATTCTTGTTTTCCGTTCGTTTTGGGCTACACTACATAATATCAGGGTGACCTGACAAGTTCTATCTACCCAAGGGCTTCCAACACTATCTAAAATGGGCTGATTTAGAAATATGCTAAACTTAATTACATCTTAGGTTAATACGTCAAACCTAATTATGACTTCTCAAACAAGAAATGAGTCACATCTGACTGAAAAGTACCTAATAGCACACAATACCTACACGAATTCTGACGAGAATTTCCTGTAAATTGGCCATTTTGACATTACTGGTAGACCCATATGACCGTACACTTCGGATTTAACCACACCCTTCAAACAATGGCCTTTGGGATGGCCTAAATCCCCACCCCTCCCCGTTCCCTTACCACCTTTTCTTAATCTGCAAGTCCAGTCTCACACCCTGAAGGTACACTGCTCACAAAATTAGGGTATATCTCAAAATGACTATGGAGCGATTAAAAAAGAAACATTTGATTTCATTTCATTAGGACGGATCATAAAAAGAGCAAATGAAACAAAGAAAGTTGTTTGATTATGCAAATGAGATCCAAACTCAATGATGGCGATTGGGTAGCACTTGATATATTCATGGGGGTGAACAGAAGAATGTCAAACTGGACGATAGTGTCCCACATTGACTGTTCAGTAGACTGTATGGTCACCCAAGAGTGCCAAAACACACGGACAGTGATGGGGCCTGGACAGGATCAGATGATCCAGCAGTTCTAATTTTTGTGAGCAGTGTTGTATAGCCAATCGTCCTCGTCCAGCGCCATCTGCAGGATCCTGAACTGGCTCCCACCTTAAATGCCAACGGTGACTATTTTTTTGTCCAGGGAGTAAAAGAGCTTCAGAAATGCAGGCTTCAGAACACCCGTCTGATCCTTTACATGGTTGCATTTCAAAAAGTATTGTCTGTAATTTAAAAGTGATAAGAACTAAACATTGTAATCCTTAGTGGTTCTGACACCTTTAAATCAGAAACAATAACGTTTCCATACATTCGGAAGACTTAAATCCTCTCTCGACAGGATAACCGAGGTCGGCTCGGGCTGTGCCTTGAAAAGTTGTTTATTCACAGCGCTTTACCTTTGGAGAATTCGAAAATGTGGTAGAGTGGTGTAGTCAAGTATATACACAGATCTTTTTGCTTTTGCCTGATTCAGATGAATGTAATACCATTCTACTTACAGCCACATGGGGCTCAAGATCCATCTGGTAAAAACGTTACATTTGGGAAACTTTTTTAAAAGGTCTGTCAAATCTTGCATCGCACACAGTCCACAAGCAGTCCTTCCACCAAAAATTATTTGATCTCTGAAAGACTCTGATGTCCTCGGAACCTTAGTTGTCGGATTACTGCCCAATTTAACTGTAAGTTATAAGAAATCTACGCTTATAAACACTTGCGGAATATGTATAATTTACACACTTGAACAAATGACCATATGAACTAAAGATACCCGAACAAACAACCACTCTGATCTCAGGATGCCAGTGAGGAACAAATACGTGGCAAACCTGGAATTTAGGGAAACCTGGATAAACAATGGCCAGATTTCAGATTCAGGCCCAACTGGAACCAAAAACGTCATATTCTGAAGATGAAAATGAAACATGAAAATGTTCTACTTGTATGCATGTTACCTTGGGAAAAACAACAATTTCTTCCGTAAAATTGCGGTAGCCTAGCGGGTTAAGGTACTGGACTCCGGCAATTTGATTTGAATCCTGGACCATAAGGTCCGAAGTTGCCTTAAGAAAGGCCCTTAACCCACAGTTGCTTGAATTGTAAGACTGTACGAGTCGCTCTGGATAAGGGCGATGTTAAATAATGTAAATGTAAAACTCAGAGCTTGCGTTGTATGGCTAATTCCTACTTCAAAGATGGGTTTGATTGTGAGCATATCAGATTTTCACAGCCGGGTTTTTTTTTTAATTGTTTTTCAGGAGCTTCAAGATTTGCAAAGGGACCCTCCTGCACAATGCTCAGCCGGACCTGTTGGAGATGACTGTACGGTTATTGAAATTTGTGAAGAAAGATTGTAAATTTGTTACGATAATCGTTAGGCAGTCGCTCAACGAGGCAGGTTGTCTAATGCTGTTTTTTTTTTTTTTTTTTTTCGGTTCATCAACAGTGTTTCACTGGCAGGCAACGATAATGGGACCTGTAAGTGTTTCGAAACTTCAAAAAAACGGTATTAAACACAATGTGTAATGTGTAGTACAAGAACTCTAAGTATACCAAGAATGCTATTTATTCCCGTTCTAACAGAGTGACAGTCCATACCAAGGCGGGGTCTTCTTTCTTACTATCCACTTTCCCACAGACTACCCCTTCAAGCCACCAAAGGTAAAACGGATCACTGATACGCTCCCGCACGTTTTCCCTCTCGTTTCATCTAACTCATAGCTCTGCTTTCAACAGGTAGCATTTACAACGAAAATTTATCACCCAAACATAAACAGTAATGGGAGTATTTGCTTGGACATCTTGAGGTCACAGTGGTCTCCAGCACTAACAGTTTCAAAAGGTACAACGTTTATTAAGCGTTAAGGCAGCCGCCTGGTTTTTACAACCTTCCAGTGTTTATGGTTTTACTTATTTGCATTTCTTTTTACAGTTCTATTGTCCATATGCTCTTTGCTCTGTGATCCCAACCCAGACGACCCCCTAGTCCCAGACATAGCGCACATCTACAAGTCAGACAAAGACAAGTAAGTGCGCATCGATAGGGCTGGGTATAGTCCTAAAGTTGTCCAAACGTATTCAAGAAAGCGTGCATTTGTTTTACATATGGGAAATGATCATTTTGTCTAATGTACAATAAGAAAAATCTAATGTTGAATTGAGCATATACACATCACCACCACCAAAAAGACGACTTAATGTCCAAAGGTGTCATGGATGCGTTAGGAGCTCGTATGTGGAACAGCTCACCTGACGTACATGCGAAAAAGACGCATGAAATCCAATCTGACCGTTCTCGTTCAGGTCAGATATAAGCCACATTGAGGCAAAAAAAAAATCATCAGATTTGAGTGACTTCAGCCTGCTAATGTGAACGTAGCCATCGTATCATTTTTACGTTTACATTTAGTAGACGCCCTTATCCAGAGCGACTTACAGTTCATAGACATACAGTCTTACAGTCCAAGCAGTTGTGGATTAAGAGCCTTGCTCAGGGACCCAGCTGTGGTAGCTTGACAGAGGTGGGATTTGAACCCTGGACCCTCTGGTCCATAGTCCAGTACCTTAACCACTAGGCCACCGCAGTCCTATCGTGTGAATCGTTAGACCCCTAACGAAGAATAAATCCATGGTTCGTCAGAGCCATGTCATGAATTTGGCCTTAAGGCATTTATTGCCCCAGGAACTGTTATTTCCTTTAGTGAAGTAAAACCGTACTTTAGACCTCTGCAACAAGTTTACGCCTCTCTGTGTGCTCTGAAACCTTTCAGTATTCGATAGTATCTGGACACTTTGGATGAAAATCAGTACCCAGCCCTATACCGAGTTTGGTGCATTTTATGTACCCTAGGTCTGTCATCTTGATAGAAACTCGATAGCAGTGTTGCAGTTTTGCCAATGACTTTCCTTTTCCTTTTTAGGTACAACAGACTAGCGAGAGAATGGACCCAAAAGTATGCAATGTGAAGACTTTATGGACATTTTTAACGTCAGAGATCACTGTAAATTCTAGCATCTAAAACACACTTAGGTTTTATTATGAAACATATTGTACTGTTGACATCCATCATTTGCAACGACCAATTAAGGATAGCTGAACTAGTATTTCAGAGGCGGGGGCATATGCCTTGCGCACAAGGACACGAAGCGGCCGTTAACCCTGCGCATTCGCCGAACCCCACCTCCCCCACCCCCGGTGTTGGGCACTCGTATAAATAATCGTATTTAAGATTGGCACAGCGGTATAGGTTACTCCGGTGAAAGGAGAAATCAAGGAACTGCACAATTTTATTTGGTTGCTTATTCTTCTGATTCCATTTGCTTTCGATATTTTTATTGTATAGTTGAAGTCAACTATACTTGATCTATATTTTCTTTTTTTCATTAAAATTTGTCGAAAAAGCGCATCTGGGTTTTTAAAAAATACTCTTATTAACGCCCATCCTCGGTGTCAGTGTACACCTGTTCATATGGTCTCCTTTCAGCTATATACATTTATTGTTATTGCTATCTAGAACGGGTGCACTACTACACTATGTATACAAAGGTATTTGGACACCAGTTATTAATTGGTGAGCTCTGCTTTACAGCACCACCCACAAGTGTACGTTTCTGGATTCTCTATAGGCAAACTGTGGCAGTAGAACGGGTTTTACTGATACCCCAGGGACTATCAATATGACACATTTATAAGTTTCCGCTTACAACAAGCCATCAACGTTCTGCCCTGCTGTCCCTAAACAAAGTCCATGGAGAATTGCTTTACCGACTGATTGAGAACTTGGCTGACGTACACAGAACCTTTACCTCAACTCCAGCAGATGCACTGAAAATGCCCTGGAATGCCAAAGGTGAGACATCATAGTGTTCAAAATCTATTAGAAGGCCCTTTTACAAGAAAAATGGCTGTTGTAGCAGCAGATATATTTTGGATGTATTTTTGGGTGTCCACAATCCTTTTGTGTATGTGGAATACGCAGTGAAAGTTTGTAAGCAACCAAAAGTCACACAAAACCTAAAAGGTTCGCCATCAGATGTTGGAGCATGGCTGTGAGATCAGCCAGTGGTATTGTAATTAGCCATGGCTAACAGCATTGCAATTTGGCTCAGATGTGCCTGTTGAAATCTGGGCTTGGTGTTAGCCAGCGAATTTTCTCCAACAAAACTAGTAAATCATTTCTTTATTAACTTTGTTTTAGGAGGTTAAACTCAGCTATGTAGGTGGAAACCTGTAAAAGTGTTATATGGTGAATCACTGAGGTGTCCAGTACAACACGTTCCACTGTCACCATTTGCCTATGGAGGTTCAAGTTTGGTTTTCTAGTGGTTAAGGTACTGGACTATGGACCAGAAGGTCCAGAGTTCAAATCCCACAGTTGGGTCCCAGGGCAAGGCTCTTAACTTGCCCTTTGTAAGATTATGTTAATTGTGGACAAGGGCGTCTGCTAAATGACATTAGTGTGGATGTCTGTATGCTTTATGGATTGAACCTGGAATAACATCACTAATTAGAAGGGGCATCTGCATAATTTATTTGAATATACCATGTTCCAGAAGGTGTTTCAAAAATAATGGGAGCCATACAGAGTCTGATCGGTCTTGCTCTTATTTGTGAAATCGCATACTTTATCAATCCTGTGTTTCTTTTAACAGGAAATGCTCCAGTAGCAAAAATAACATCAATGATTTCGTAATTACCCACTAAAATAAAGAAATGGATACTTGGGAGGTGCAGTGGCCCAATATGCTAACCTACCATCGCATAGACTCACTTCCAAGTCTCAGGCTTTCAGGTGACTCTTACCAACCAAATGATTAAAATGTAAAAATATATATTAATAGAAATTCAGAATGTGATCAACGTCCATTGTTTTCCCAGTTATCATCTGTTAATGGGATAGTGGTTCAGATAGCGAGTTAAAGGACTGGACTGCTACAAGTTATAAAGAGTTTTACTTTTGACCAAGCAGTGTAGGCTCTTTAAGAATACAGTTACTGCCATATAAAAGTAATCTACAAATGTTTTGGGTTAGAAATACAACTGTATTGGCAACCCAAGTTTGAAATGTTTGGTTCCAATTGCACAGTTGCTAAAACAACAAATCTAACGGTGACCTAAGACTTTTGGATAGTACTGCAGATCATATAGTTACACATGCATAGTCAATTGTACCTTTTTACTGTGTGTATATATACACAATTTGGAATTGACCCGTTACCCTGGTCATCATCCATGGAACGATCCACCATCTAAAGAGTACCTTATCTGTGATTGTCCTGTCCCTTAGAGAACAGAGTAAAGAGAACTAACAGCGTATGTAAAGAGGACTACAGTCTGTAAATGCAGAGTTAATGCAGTGACCACTAAAACGTAAAAAAAAGGAGAACATAAATAGCAAAATAGAGCCCAAGAGCCCTGCTGAAAAAACAAGCATTGACCAGCATCAGATCCATGCTGGTTTAAGATGGTGTAGTGCTGGCTGACCAGTATGACCTTGCAGGCAATGGTGGTTGTCTGGTATGGTTTTGTTGTTCAACCAGCACGTGCTAGTCACCAGTATCCACCAGCAAAGACCAGCATACACTAACAACAACCATCCAAAAACCAAACAAGAACAGCATGTTGTGGTCACTAGCATCCACAGCAAAGACCAGCATCTGCTGGTCACCAGTATCCCCGGAAAAAAAAAAATCAAAATACAACAAACACTGGTCACCACCAAGTCCATCATGCTAGTTTGTTTAGCTTTTTTCAGTAGAGAGGAAGTTAAATGTAGTTTTCTAGACCTGATTTTAGGTGTACCCCCAGAGCTAATCTGTCATGCCACGTTTTCAGGCTAAGTGCTGCGTCGGTATTGTATACATTGTGCTTTGGGTTCTCCACGGCTTTATCTAACAAACATCTCAGGAGCTAATTAAGTTCTCTTATGGAGGAGATGGTGTTTGTTAGACCCGTTAATTAAAATACGATTTCACTCGTTATGCTAACCGTGTTGTTGTACACCAGTGTTTCCACCAGATGGCGTGAAAGGTCAGTATAATTAAAGTACTCAGTTCCACAGTTGTTGGTCTTGTTGAGCACACCTGATCCAATTATTAAGCTCAGTAACAAAAGTTGGTGTGTTGGAAGCAGGGAAACAGTCAAACATGCATAGCGGTGGGGCTTCAAGACCGGGATTGAGAGACACTGCTTTACATGAATGTGTAACAAGGGACAATGATAAACCATTTATCCTTTTACAACCCAAGGGTGTGATCATGGCCCCAAAAGAACCGAGACCAGTTGTTTATAGTGCTCACCAAATGTAGTTTCTCCAAACAATGGGGGATTGCAAAAGATTTGAATAGTAAAATGACAGGCTGATGTGCTTCAACACACCTCACAAAATGTTCATGACAAATTATTGGGTTTGATGTTAAAGTCAAGATTTTCTCATTTAACCAAGAACTGTGTTTATTTGCATTAGATATGAGAATTCTTTGTAATCGGTTGTCAAACCTCTCATTAAAGATTATGCATCTAATCATAGTTTTAGATCATTTTAGGTACAAAAAAATCATTCATTATCTTCCGCAGGGCGCAAGGGCAAGAATAGCCCTAGACACACACACACACAGAGCCACTTTAGAGACACCAATTAACCTAACACGCATGTCTTTGGACTGTGGGAGGAAACCGGAGTACCCGGAGTA
>JAUZST010012169.1:0-11567 GCA_034779995.1 Parotocinclus haroldoi
GATATTGATATCAATCAATATTTACATATCTGTGTAATGTGTAATCTTGGAGACCAGAGACAGCTAAGCAATGCTAGTTTTCAGTGTTCTATGCAGTTTATATTAATGTTTGGAATTATGTACCTTAATTCTGTTACACTGTTTAGGACTCCTTGCTTTATAATAACATGTTGTTACAATTTCATTCATTATATATAAGTGTAAAGTCCTGGGGATAGAAATGGCAACCATTCGACTCATGCATTTACTTTACTGAATTCTCTACCAGCTCTATTTTGCCTGTTCTTACCTCTTCATATGATTTATGGAATACCAGTTGTGATTCCTGACCATATATATATATATAGTGGGACAGAGTCTGATTTCTGAGTCATATTATTAATCCAGTTCAGTATTGAATATGTAATAAAACATTATTCAACTGAGACCCTCAACAGGAGAAGCAGATGGAAAATGAATGTTGAAACATGTTTGTGTACCAGAAAAGCTACTTTGGAATGCAATACATACACCAGATTGCACTGGTACTCATTTCCTGAATAATACAGCCTGCAGGTCTGCTTAAACTATAATTTTCAATAAATAAACAAACATTTGGTGAAGGTAACTGAGGTAAATCAAACTTTGAATCATATGGGACTTACTGGTTAGTCTATACAAATCTGTTAACACTATGTGTTTATACTGTATGTACGCGTGTAAAGTAAACAATGGGCTTTCCATCGACCACATTTTTTCAAATTTAAAAATGTGCACAAAAATCGACCATTTGTGCTACCAGCCAAATCAATGCACACACAATGCATTTTGGCCCTCATTAGGTGGACCACTGTTCGTCCTGCCCGGCATCTCCGAACCACTAGCTACGCAGCCATAAAAAGACTGTCAAAAGATTATGCAGCTAAAAGCAAAGAAATTCCTCCATTTCTCTGTTTTTATTTGTTTTAATGCCACCCCTAAACGTGGTAATGTCATTTAAAGTTTTTTTGCATAAATGTAGTGCATGGAAACACAACTTAATTACGTTTTTTTTGGATGGAAATCCATTTAATGTATTTCCTGATTATTATTATTTTATTATTATTATTATTATTATTATATTGTTATTTACTGATTATTTTCTAAATCAGCTTCACATGATGACATTTAAATTCTTTATATCCGTCAATCATAGATTTGTTAAAACAGAATAACACTGGTCTACATTTGACAAAAAAGTAAAAAAAAAAAAATGGAATAGCTAAACAAATGAGAATTTGTGTTTTTGATTAAAGTCAACATCAAGGGTAATAGGAAGTAGTACAGCACATAATATATTTAGTTAATGCAAACAAATTGTTTCACTGAGAGAGCAGTAGTTATTTGTAAATCGTTATGGATAAATTTTCTTATTTTGGATGCTCTAGAATAATTATTATCAAGCTGTAAAGATCAAGCCGTTTGTGTTCTGTCTGCATTTATATCTATGTTCCATGGTCTTGGTGGAAGCGTTCTCCTCGTTCTTTGAGCTCCAACATTTGGAGGAGGTAATTCAGATGGCTATTAAGGAAATGCAATTTAACACCCATGTTTGCTCCCAGTGTTTGAAAAAAAAGTAACACATTTAAACCAAAAGGTTATCATTTTGGCCATGATGGCGCCAAGAAAGTCTGCAACCACATCAGAAAAGGCAGACCAAGCATTCTTTTCTATGGTTTTCATGGTATTGAGGAATTCTGTTTTTGATTAGTAGCCAATTTTGCAAGCTTTCAACTTTTCATGTGTATTTTGGTACCCAGTTACTTTAAGCACTCACCATCTTGATCCAATGCCCTATTGAACTTTTGTAATTGTGTTCCAATTGTATATGCAATGGGGCCAACAACACGTTCTGTGGTTCAATCTTATTAATATTTTCACCAGTTTCAAATTGTTCTTCAGTGGGCCATTCTTTGCTTGTATAATGTTCTGCCTTTGCTCGGCTATCCCAAAGGCACAAGAAGCAAGGAAATGTTGTGTAACCACTTTGTTGTCCTACAATCAATATAACCTTTATTTCACAACATAACATCCAGCAATGATCATTATATTTGATTTTTTGGAGAATAATTCTCATGGATTCAAATGTTCTCTTAAACTGTCAGTGAATAGCCTCCATTTATCAGCTACCACATCCCACTGACTTAATAAGTCCCTTGATGTCTAGGCAGTATACAAGTTATTCATCCATATGGAAATATCAGGATCTTTCTCTCTGTTACGATACATACATGTGGTATTGGGAGCCAACAGGTTATTTTCCAGAACACACTGGCATGTTTACTAAATCAAGATCTACGAAATCATTCAAACTCAGCTTACGTGAATGGCTGGTACATTCTGGAACTTCTTCAAAAATTTGGAATGGCAGAATTCATTGTCATCTGAACTATCCAAAGTACTGCAGTTGGAAACAGGGATTTTGTCACAGTTTGGTCTTATAGCTGAGGGGATTTAGAATTTGGGTACTGGGTGGAAGATTTTATATTTGTTTTCATGTCTGTAATAATAACTGCGTAGAAGTAGCAGTCATCAACATGGTTTAGAGGCTCTCGCTACACCGTTGGAACTCCAAAGCTGAGACTTTTTCTCTGACCTTTACTCCACTGTCTCAAGTTTTAAGCCATGTCCTGCACACTTTAGTGGTGCCCAGGGGTAACCCCCAAATAAGATACATAAAATATGCATGATAAGCTTTTCGTACAATTTCCAAGTTATAAAACAACCGCAAATATAACGGAATATATCAGGATCATTCTGGCATCCCTGAACTATTCGAGTGTCAGATGACATATTCATCAAAAACAGATTTAATAGACTTCAATTTGATGCAAGGCTCTTGAACAGCAATAGTCTTTCTGTGCATTAAATATATTTTTGCATATTCAGCATATCTAAATAATAATGTTAAGTTATGGCTGTAAGACTGTATGAGTAGACAGTATTTTGCGGAAATAATGAACGTGGCTAAAGGAAACGGATTCAGCATACCAAAGTACATTAAGATCACACATCATCTTATAATCAGCAAAATGGCTGTAGACCTGTGTAATGCATATGATGTGATATCTATGGCATCTTGCAATATCACACCAAGCTGCTTTAATGTGATGCTCTGTCAAACTTATGTGAAAAAGTTTTATGTGCACATGGTTTTGAAGGGATTTCTGGGGATTTTTGCATTTACTGCAAAAATGATATTACAGTGATTTGTAACTGAATAAAAGCATATATGGTATTATGCATTAAAGAGGATGAATATTTTTGTGAGATTAGCTGCACTTGTAATACAAATACTAATGTTTATTCAAAAACGTTCAACTAATGTTTTTTGAAGATGAAAAACATGCAAATACAGAATATACTATTAATATACTATTGATACATTATTATTATTACCCTGTTAACATTAACAGCAGGCGGAGAATATTGAATGTAATTCAATAGGTTACTCATTTGCCAATGAGTTTTTTGTTCAGTATCAGCATTATGTCTCAACTACAAGGTAGCTTGGACTGAGTGACAAGTAGTGCTGCTTGAGTAGCTTTTAGCTGACACCTTGCTCAAGTGACGTTTACACAGCAGCAATGACTTTATTGTACCTACTAATCTAACGGCACCATCTGTAATAAAAAACCTGTGGTCTCATTGTAACAGAAAAGTTGCTTTGTGTCCTCCATCAATAGATGCCTCCCAGCACTGTAGAAATAAATCATACATTTGCATTCCTCATCTGCCACAAATCCCAAGCTGCAATTTCCTTTCGCAGAAAGCCTAATCCCCTGGTGACACAGCCTTCGCTCAGCAGAGATTCACAAACTCAGGTTAATATACTGCTCTAAGTGCTGCGGGACATGTCGTGAATATGTGCTGGCTTTCTTGTGATTTACTAGAGATTTTACTCCTTTTACTGTTTATATCTTATATATCTTTTAAAGAGGGCCCAGTGCATATGCACCCCAATAATGCCTTATGAGACGTTATAGAAATACGCGGCTAAAATTCTTTCATTTACTTTCATTTGTTTAACTGGTCTTTGAATATAAGACCCACTGGCAGCAGCCTTGGCTGTTGGATTTAATTTAGTTATGTAATAGTTGGCTTAACATTAACTTATAAACTAATGTTTGATTTAGATGAGTCTTTAATAGTAATCATTACAGTATACATTACAGTACTTCCTTTACATGCTGGTCACTAAATTTAGCTGCAGCTCTGCCATAGCCTTGGGAATGTATTTTGAGCAGGGGGTGCTTTTGTTGGGGCTGCTGGCGTTCCTTGTAAAAGGTGTGACTCCATTTATTTGCAGTTTCTGTGTGTTTACCGTGCTTGACGTGCATGTGTGTGTGTGTATGTGTGATTTTTTTTTATAAAAAGAAAAGCTACAAAAAGCCATGCTTGTGTAAATCATGTGTCAGAGTGACCTGTGACACATCTAAGAATTTATTATTCATGTTTACTGTTAATAATCTGAAATAGGGTTTGTAATCTGTCTGTCAGTACAGACTGTGTGATAAAGAACGTATGTGATAGGGTATTTTTTTCTGGTTTAGTCTAACAAATATGCTCAATATCAAAGAAACTCAATAGTCAAACACATACTTCTGTATTTTTATAGTTCCAGGTATTTTTAATTATATCAGTATCTGGGTTATGACTCAGTTTCATGACTGATCCTGAGTCCAAGGAAAGCAGCCATTCATTTCCTGTAATGAAATGGATGGTCCGGTAATATCTACAAGGAAAAAGAATAATAGCAACCAGGACTGACCAGTACACTAAAAGCAAAACAGCTATGAAAAGCATGTTCACAAGCTAATATAAATATTACTCAAGGTATGTGCAAAAACCCACTACAAAGCTACATTTACCACAATACAACACAACTATGTATACAACTGTTATAATCCCAACTAGCAATTTCAGACATCAAGCCATAACTTTACATTGCCATTACATTACATTCCTTTCTTAATTAAGTTGCAGTTTTCTCTTGGCAAGTTTGTCAAAACAGCCCATTTGAATTGTTTGTTGTTTTGGAAACTGTCCTCTGTCACTCTGTCACTCTGGCTCACTCAGAGAAACAAGATTCATTCAATTTGGTTGCTTTATTTTCTTTATGCAGCTATCGTCTAATGGCTAAAGTACTTAGCTTGCGTGGTCACACCAAGAGGGTCAACCCCAAAACCCACATTAAATGTACATTTACAAAACAAAACTGTTTAGCCTATGGTATTTTCACACAAGTGCAAATATACTCCCAAATCAAATGTAATTTGAATTTAAAGTACTTTTGTGTTCTGTGTATGTGTGTTCTTTTGTTTTATATATATATGAAATAATATGCATTCTGATATTTTTGCCAGCACCACAGAATCAGCATAGGCTAGTCTGCTATGTTGAATTAGCAAATTGCAAAAATCTTTTTGTTTATAATTTTTAACATTTATAAAAATATATAACATATATTTATGTAACATTTGTTTATAATTTTGTTTATAATTATCTCAGGTTCACACTGTCTTTAATTAAATAAAAGTCTAAATTAATTTAAGAAACACTGTGTTTCTTATATGCATTTTCCATACTGTCCCATTTTTTCTGATTTCAAGTACTGTTTCTGAAAACTACATTTACCTGGATATTAGGTAGCATTGACAAGAAATCACACCAAGCCATGAAATGATATATAGCATTCAAATACTTTTTACATCACTAAACTATGCCTTTGTGTCCAAAATAACTGATACTAAAATAATTGATTTTAAGAACTGCTAAGCTATGGCACTGATGTTCTATGATAAAGCTTGACCCACAGTTTGGGTTTTGCCACCAACCTTGACAAACCATTTATATACATGCACTAAAGGAGTTGAGGGAGTTTTCTGTCATATCCTGTACTATAGAATGGAGAGATATTTATTGCAGTGCTAATGGATGTAAAAGACTTATGTACTGCTCTGTGTAGGCAACATTCACTAGGGAAATATACGGGACTGCTGTCCGGATATGTTTACAAACCACCATTGTTTGACCTTACCCAGATAATGCCCTCTAAGGTGAATTATGCCGCTGTTTCAGACCAGCAATGCACAGAACATAAATCTAATCCTCTATGCAATCATAAGAGATTTAAAGCCATAGAAAGGGAACATTATGTAGACTTTACTTTCAATGCTTTTGCACATACATTCATTAAATCCAACCACCTATTTCTTGGGAATGGCTTGTTCTGAACACATGGGATGCCAGAATCCACTTCAAAAGTTACACACAATGACCCATACTGACTCTTATCAGGAACAAGTCCAAAACCCAGGGTCTGTCATGGTATGGGGGTGAATGACTGTCCTTGTCAAAGGTCATAGTTAGCTCTGTGATGGCAGCATTTATGCAGAAAAGTACATTGAGATTTCATAGCAACATTTCTTGATTACTTTATTAATATGTGATTTTCTATACTGTACTGTTTTTTTATATGGTGTTGTAAGATTTATGTTTGGAAAAGTGCATTTTTTAAAATGGAGAGCTCTGGATCCTCTAGCATTATGTTAAAGCTAAGAGCAAAGCACCAGAACTGCTGTTGTTCTCTGGACAGACCAGTACTCACCAGTACAGACCAGTACGTCTGTCGATAGCCTCAGAGGACAGAAGAGCTGTATGGATAAAGTTTATGCCTGAAAGTTAGGTTATAAGCACAGAGATGATCAGGCATGAATGATGATGCCATTTAAGTGAACTATGTGTTCTGGTTCTGCATTTCGCAGTGTGAGAACTCTCTCTGGGTCCCGGGACAGTTGCAGATTAGATTCTATCTCAGAATATTTTTCTATTTGCGGCATAAAGCTGTTGCGCCATGAGGGGGGAAAAATAAGTTGAGCAAGAAAAGCTGCACAGAAGAGAAGTTCTCACACATTGAGGTGGGAAGCATTGCACTGAGAAATACTACCTTGGCCAATTAGTCAATACATAGTACATTACAGTATTTCATATAGCACTGCGTAGTAAGGTATATAATGCAATGTGTAATTCAGTTCAAAACCATATAGTGTGTAATGTTTGTGCACTTGCAATTTTTGGGGAAGTAGTTTGACTAAAGTCTTTATAAGCTGATGAAGGATAACTGCAGATGAAGGAAATGTACGCATTTTTGAAATATTTAAGCTTATGTTTGAAACTTTTTATTAAGAAGAGTTTGTAGTGCTGGGTCCTTATGGTATTTTGATCAAATCATGTGACAGACATTCCATTAAGACTACAGATATTTGTTAAAAAATAAAGAATTAACATGCGTCACTTTTAACAATTGTCGCTATTTTAATTTGCATTTGCAGGTTGTTTGTATTGTATTGTATTTTGTAATGTGTTCCCAACTCTTTACGCACTTTTATTAACCTGGTCTAATCCTGAGTAGATCACAATGAGTAAGGCTATTTTGGCTAATGTTAACAGAGCTAACTTAGCTTACTTCTTTAGCAAGAATCATTTGATGATAGGAAGCTATACTGGTTGCAATTGGTTGCCAAGGGACTGTGGTAGCCTGCCATAGTTGGGCCCTTGAACAAGACCCTTAACCCACCTGTACCTGGACTGTATGAATTGTAAGTTGCTCTGGCTAAAGGTGCCTAATCGATTAAAAATAGTATAGATTATTTAACAATATCTATTCCTATTTACATAATGGATGTATTTTCACAATAACATGAAATATTTCAATAACTTTAATGGAATATAAATAATGAGTGCACTTTGACACAAAAAGGATTTCAGTTTGTTTTCCATCCATAGCAGAAACCGGTAAACTAACGGGTCAGACCAGGCTACGTTCTAATCTCAGTTTTGCGCAGTGAAAGCAGTGCCTGACAATCAAATCTCAACACATAACAGTTGATTAGTGAATGACCCAAATTGTGTTTCAATGCTGTGTGCTTGGGTATCTAAATATCACTGTAGTCAATATATGACTGAAAATAATGATAAGATGGATAATGGCTATTGCGAGACTAAATGCAATGCATGTACCAAAATGCATTCAAGAGTAGGGGTTGATTTGTTTTGTAGATTTACAGGGAATGGACAGACCATTATATGATATAAATATATTATCAGTGAATAAAACCAACTTCTTTCTCCAAAACAATTTCAAAATTACAATCTAGTCCTTCACACAGAAAATACATACATTCAAAGTATCATCTCACAATAGGAAATCTTGAAACTGTACCTAACCAAACCAAAATGGTGCATTAGTGAAGCCAGCAAAACTCAACTTATCAGTACTGATTGTACTTACTGAATGATGGTGAGGACCCCCAGCTCATCCCGTTCCAGATTCATCCCTGCAAGTTTAAGGATGAGCTCAAGCAAAGACCTGCCCCTATTTCTCCATCCCTTGCTTTTTTATTTCTCTAACTCTCAAGTGCGGGACCAAATGCTTCAGCTTATGGCTGATGGATTTAGCAATGGCATCTGGACCAGGCAGGATAAACAGGACACACATACATTTATCCTGTGCAAATCAGAGCCACTACCCTTAGGGGCACACATCCCTTCCATGGACTATTACTGACACAGTATTATCACACGCAGAGTGAGGGAGGGTGAGGATCAATGCTTCAACAGCTGTGGCCATGCACAAAAACAAAGTTGCCACAAGTGTTGTGTTAGGACAGTACAAGAGAATTTCATATGTCTTCCTTAAAAAAAAGGAATTTACATATATGTTTTTTTTTCTGTAATTAATGTATGTTTATTGAAAGCTATTTCCACAAGTAAAAAAACTCTAATGTAAAGACAGCAGCATGCAGCAAACATCAGAGATGTAGTAACTATACCTGATTGACCATTTCGTGATGGATGTTGCATAATTCCGGCCGGGTGTATTTTGGTGAAAATGGATATAACGCATATACAAATCAAATGTCATTTTGGATGCTGAAAGCTAGCCAATCCATTTAAAAATGAATAACACAAGCATGACTCTCAATGTATATTGAGTGCAGGTAGGCAATAGTTTGATTGTGTCTCCTAGGAAAAATAAATATATAAATGTCTGTCCATTTACTATCACTGTAGGTGAGTGGAAAACAAGATAAATGATCTCTCGAGAGGAAAAAGTGATTTAGTCGTTCATTCACTTAACATCAGATGTCATCGATTGCATGTATTTGATTGTGTTTCCATGAAGCACTTGCTTTTAATGTCTGCCTGCACTCCTGCTAAGAGCGCACTGACCCTACACAACGAGCACTTCATATGTTAATCAGTGTTCCACTTATGTAACAAGGAGTGACTTGACTTTATGTAGGCTCTATAAATCAAAAGGAAATGCACATTTTGCACAATTCTTTACATGAATAAGGCAACGCTAAACACATACACACAAAAACTAGCAAGTCTATTTACAAGCATAAGTAGATTGATCCTAAACAGGTGCATAATACTAGGTGTATTTACTCTGTTCTAGAAGGGATATATTTATAAATCACTGTGGCCAAGGAGCGTTCATCAGTGTCTTTTCTGTATATAGCTGGCACTTTTTGTCAAGAGTCAACCAACAACAACTGAAAATTTCCCAAAAAGCAATTTCAATAAGCAGTATGCTGCTTACTGAAGCACCACTATGCTGAATCCACATGAATTAAGTGATGTGAAGGCATGCTGTAACCTCCTATAATTTCGCAAATCTTACGTGTATCTATAACACGCTTTGTTTGAGCCTTGATCATTCATATTTTAAATTTATGGCATTTAGCAGACGCCTTTATCCAGAGCGGCTTACAACTTACAATTCTTACAATTCAAGCAGTTGTGGGTTAAGAGCTTTGCTTAAGGACCCAACTGTGGCAGCTTGGCAGAGGTGGGATTTGAACTCAGAACCCAGTGCCTAAACTGCTAGGCTGCCACAGTCCCATCATGTCTCTCATTATTTTACATGTACCAACTCAGATTACTCATTAAACTTTTTCAGCAACTTGTAATTAAGCTGGGCAGTTGAAGATTTCTGCTCTGAGGCCAAACAGTGGTAGCTAAGCAGAGCTGAATTTAATTTGATTGCAGACACTATGAACCTGATGTATTTCATTTCTTAAATAAACATCCATTCCTGTTTTTCAGGCCTGCAACACAGTTCACTTTAGTATTTTGCCATTTCTTTTCACCACACTTAAAAGACATTTTGACTCAGAGGATACACAGAGGATTTACTACAGGTGTTATTTTTCCCCATTCTTCATGCAAACACGACTTAAGGTGCACAACAGTATGGGGTCATCGTTGTCGCATTTTTCATTGTTGTCACTTTTTAAACTTCTCCACACATTCTCTGTTAGGGACAGGCCAGGAGTGCAGGCAAGCCAGTCCAGTACCTGTAACTGCAGTACCTTTTATGCAATAATGTTGCAGAAACTTGTAAATGACCTTTGCCAAGGGCACTGACACAGCACCAGTCACAATTTCTCTAAGACTGCAAGCTCAGCTTCCCCTAAAATGTCAAAAATTAAATGGTCAAATGTGTACAGTGTGTTAAAAAAAAGTTAGAATGTTAGAACATGTTACTGTCGAGGACAAGTTCGTTCAGAATCAGCTACTAATCACAAATCCACTGACTTGACTTTGTCAACTTCTCACGTATATGTATATATATATATAATATAAGTAACCTCTGTTTGCAATTACAGAGGCCAGACTTTTCCTGTAGTTTTTGTCCAAGTTCAGCATTTTGGCCCTCTTCTCTATACAGATCTTCTCCAGATATTTCAGGTTTCAGGGTTGTCACCGGGCAATATTGAGTTTTAGCTCTCTCCAAAATGTTTCTATTGGATTCAGGTCTGGAGAACTTGAAACACTTTTTATAGAGCCACTCCTTAGTTGCCCTGGCTGTGTGTTTCAGATCATTGTTATGCTCGAAGATCCATCTTCAGTGCTGTTACTGAGGGAAGGAGGTTGTTGGCCAAAATCTCGCAAAACATGATCCCATCCATCCTCCCTTCAATATGTTGCAGTTGTCATTTCCCCTTTGCACAAAAGCAGTCAATCAAACTCCTAAAATATTCCCAAAGGACTAAAAGATTTTTTGTACTGTATGACATATTTACTGTCTACCTAACCAACAGAAACATTGGCTTTAACTCCCCATTAAACCTTTTTTTAAATTATTTTAATTAAAGCACACAGAGTTACTCACTACTTGTTCCTGCTAACACTGTTAGTCAGGTGCTTTGTCATGCGTTCGCTGATTAAATTAAATTCTAACTGTGTGACTTGGATGAGACTGTGGTTTTAATGTCATTAATTGTGCTAACATGTGGCAACAACCTTGTACTTATACGTTTGATACTTAATTAAGTTTAAAAAAAGACAACAAAAAACCTTTAAATATAGCCTATATACTTATTTATATATATATATATATATATATCTCTTTTTTAAACCAGGTATTCCCTGTCACCAATCCTTTTTCAGCATACAAATCTACAAGCTTTTCACAATTTCCATTTACAGCACAGAACGACCCATGCACACCAATTCTTTCCTGAACTGCCACATTA